>JAQIWU010002410.1:0-12294 GCA_034696445.1 Isotomiella minor
TCTCCCAGCAGGCTGTCCGTCTCGGAGAGGATCTTGTGCCAGCAGAAGCGGCAGATCTTTTGGGATAATTCATTCAGTCACTTATCTTATAAAGCTAAGAAAGCAAGAAAAGACATACCTGATACCCACACGTACACGGAAAAAACGATCGATCGTCAAAGTCCAAATCCTCCAAGCACAAGGGACACTCTTCCTGATGAGGAGAGGAGCTTGAAGAAGAAGAAGAGGTCTCTTCATTGACTTCATTGTTTTGTTGGTGGTGATGATTATTTGATAGAATTGTTTGTTTGTCGACTGCCATTTTTGACCTTTTTTTGTTAACAAAAAAAACGATTGGAAATTTTGAGCAGAGTTTTTATTATTTTTATTTGAGTGTGACGATGAAGAGAGAGAGAGGATTTGTGTGTGTGGTGGGATAACAAGAGAGAAGAATGGAACAGAGAGAGAAGAGAGAGAGTTGATCTTGGGTGATGATTTTTTGTGGGGGTGGGGTGTCTGTTACCCTTCTTCTACAAAGCCAACTTCGAAGAAGTTGGCTTTGTTTAAAGAAGGTTTAAGTGATGTTTGTCTTTATTTCCGTCACCATAAAAGGTGGACACAGGGATAATTATTGCAAAGGCCTTTTAGTTTTCAGAGTAGGAAAGAGTTGAGTTGAGTGTGCAGAGAGGAACTTGAGACTATGAATATTCTGTCCCAACAAAGTATGATAGACTCTGAAAGTGCATGAGTACATAAATCAATGATTTACTTTGATGGTTGAAATGTCAAGCGCCCTTCCTACACCTTCTTCGAAGTTGGTTTGGTTTAGGAAGGGTTACGTAAGCGAAGAGATGTTCTATGTGGCAATTTTGGCCTTTTGTAAAAAAAAGAATATTTCGTGACATACCAATCTCGGAGTCGATGGGTACCTGAGCTGATGTAAGAATGAATGATCGCATATACGCTTTTGAATTATAGGGAACTCATTGACCATGTCATAAAATAGTAACTTCAATGATTGACTAATGTATTTTTGTCCGAGTGAAAGGGAACATTGCTCCTGCAAGTTTCCGTAAGATATAGAAATCCCGATGGAGTCATTTTAGTCGTCTTTTCGTAAGCAAACTTGGTTACTCGCTTTATGCTAAATAAAAAGGTCCGAAAAGTACATGAATTTTCTGACAAAGCAATGAATGAACTCCTGGAGGATAGCTTTATATGCTTTCTTCACTATTGCATGTGACTTTTGGTCTGCAATCTTGCATGATATATGGCGTGGCACGCGGCGAAATGCCTTGTAATGTGAGAAATGTTGAACATTTTTTGCAATTTTTTCAAAAATTCTTGCCATTGTCGCATCGTTCTGCAAATCAGTCCAACGGTCACACTTGTTCACTGAGGACATTCTTCCAGCTTGACATTATACAGCTTCAGACAGTAAAGCAAGATTGATAATGGTGTTTCCTGACATAATCCCGACGAGGTGAGCATCAAGCACGGAAGTTGATATATCATCAAGCCACAGAGTTTTCTCCAGGTTTTAAACCTTCTTCTTCCAAAGCCAACTTCGAAACAGCTTTCGAACCCAATTTCCAAAGCGAAGAAAAGTGGTGTAGATATTTGGATATTCCCTGAGCATATAAAAGGCTTAGGCAGCTCTGAGCTTTCGGGAAGCAAGTTTATTTCTGTTTGTGTATTGAGAAGCAGATAATGCGGAAAGGAACCTTGTCTCACTTTACCTCATAGACTCAAGAACCAATTGACCTTACTTTCATGGCATTTCCATTCTTTAAAAGCACCACCAATGCAATATAATGCAAAAGTCTCATGGACATAGTTAGCAACGGCCGAGGAGTCGGTTGAAATTTTGGAAAAGTTTGGCAAAAAATGACATGTTTTATCACACTTTTGCAGCACGGAATGTGCAGTTGTTGTAAAAAATGGAGTAATGGCGTACGGCCGGGGAAACACTGTCCTGAATGGAATCTCCTTGCATGTGGACAAAGGAACAATGTAATGACTAACCTAATTATCTCAAGCTTCTCACTTAATACCTTCTCAATTAGATACGGACTCCTTGGGGCCAGCGGTTGCGGGTATGTCTTCAACTCTCGAATTATAAAACCAAAGCAAAAGTATAAATTTTTGTCAAAGGAAAACGACACTCCTCTCTTGCATTGTGGGATTGAGGAAGTTGGACAGTGGGTCCGTGAAAGTATTTGACGGAAGGCCGGGGAAGGATGATTCAAGTTCCGGATGTGCCATTGGATACATGCCACAAGTAGCTAAAAAATTGCACAATTTTAACCACTTGGTCTCTAATGCACACACTAAAGTGTTTGCATTGGGGACGAAGTGGACTGCTAAAAATGAGCCTTTTTGCATAGGACATTGCGCTCTACCCAATTTTCACCATCCAGGAAACGTTGCTTTACTTTGGAATGATATACGGGATGACCAATGGGGAGATTGAAGCGAGGACTGAATTTCTTGTGAATTTCTTGCGTCTTCCGAAGGCGGAAATGCTTATTAAGAATTTGAGGTTGCTTAACCAGTTCGCTGCCAATGCACACACAAAGTGTGTGCATTGGTAGCGAACTGGTTAATCTAATCAATCGGTTGTTCTTTTAAATGTCTTTTTGGGTTGCAGTGGTGGAGAGTTGAGACGGGTCTCGTTTGCAGTGGCAATGGTAAAGAAAGTTGCATGCCTTGGAAAATTGTTGCTTTGACACACTTTTATAAAGATCCACTCCCCTCCGTTGCTGATATTGGACGAGCCGACGGTGGGTGTGGACCCTTTGCTTCGAGAGAGGTAGTGTTTCAAAAGGTGCCCTTCTTCTACCAAAGGCAACTTCGTGGAAGAAGTTGGCTTGGGAGAAGCTTCTACCAAAGTCAACTTCGAGTAGAAGAAGGGTGGTAGAAGAAGGGTGCCCCAATTTATGCTTAATTTACACGCAGTATCTGGAAACACCTGAGGGAGATGGTGACCATCAAAAGAACAACCGTCATTGTCACCACACATTACATCGATGAAGCTCGCCATTCCCATAAGGTATAAAGTGATTTTCACCAAAATACCTTCATTACTTTTGATAAAAAAAGGTTGGATTCATGCGTCACGGCCGCCTTTTGGCTGAGGGTCATCCTAAAGAACTACTCGCCCAGCATGCGGCAGGCAGCCTCGAAGACGTTGTTCTCAAGTTGTGTCATCAAGACAAAACGGACAGAACGGAGAAAGTGCTTTACAACGACGAGGCAAACTCCTGTCGTGAAGTTGCAAAGGAAAACGTAATTGGAGTAAAGTACAATCAAAAGTGTACTGACGACAGCATCTCATCTTCGTTTGAAGACCCTGAGAAGGGGTTGCAAACAAAGTTTCTTTCCTATAAAACCCTCATTGCCGCTTTGAAGAGAACTGCTTTGATGGAAAGCCGTAAAATACACTCTGTTCTAAAAAGGAACTTTCTCCTGCATTTCAGGCAACCGGTGTAAGTATAAACACTGACTGAGGATATTTAAATGATGACACATTTCTGTTCCTTTTAGCTTTGTTTTGGTTCAACTCATTCTTCCTGTTCTACAAATCCTGATATTTAACATCGTGATGACTTCTGAGCCTTATGGACTCAATTTGGCTGTTGTGAATGATGAGCTCTTCGGCATAGACAATTTTGATGACTACTGCAGGAAGGAGTATTCTAGATCAGGGGGATGTTTTCAAGGCGAGACGAGTTGCCACTATTTTAACAATTTTGAGCCGGGACAAGTGGATTGGGTGGGTATAAACTTGAATTTTTTGTGCAGTTAAATTAATGACGACTTGCAGTACTCAGTTGCAACCGAAAAAGAAGCAGTCTCTTTGGTCCAACGGGGAAAGGCAATGGGCTACATCGTCATACCCAACAACTTCACAGAGCTCATGAAAGAGAGGATGTTGATGAGACAATATGCGTCCAACGAATCCATCGATGGTGCAATAATTTCAGTTAGACTCGATGTATCAAACATGTTGGACAGCAACTACTTGACCAAAGAACTCTATGAAAGGTATGAAAAGTTTTTGCAAGGATTGGCAAAAAACTGTGATGAGAGTCCCGATCTAGTGACACTGCCGATGAAGGTAATTTTTGACAACCTTTTTGCTGTCACAAATTAAGAACCCCCTTTTTAGTACAACGCAGTTCTAGGAACCCTGAATACTGGATGGACGCAATTTTTCCAGCCGGCTTTCATTTGCTGGATCATATTTTTCATACCTACGGCTGTTGGGGTCTTTTATGTTGGTGACGTGAGAGCAGGGACATTGGACAGATCCTTCATTGCCGGGATAGGATTTCGACACCTTTTGATTTCACTATTGATTTGTGAAGGCTTCATTGTTGCCCTGCAGTTGGCTGGATGTTTCATCATTCTTATATTTTTTTTCGACTTCCAAGTCGTTGGTTCCATGCTTCTTTGCATGCTACTTTCCTTCATGATGGGGATGGTGGGGGTGACCACAGGTATGGAATTGTGCATAAGGGTTTCAATGACTTTGCATTTTTGCATAGGAATGTTTGTGGGCGTTATGGGGAAACATGAGATGGAAGTGATAATGGCGATCTGTACCCTTTACATGATCACTGTTCCCGCAAGTGGTATTTTTTGCAGGAGGCATTATTTTTTGTGTTGGTATTGAACTGTGTTCATTTGCAGGAGGGGTCTGGCCTTTGGAAGGTGTGCCAGGGTTTTACCGCATCGTGAGCTACTTGGTCCCTGTCACGGCGCCTTTGGAAAGTCTGCGATCAGTGATCAACAGAGGTTTTGGTTTAAGTCATCCTTTAGTGTATCAAGGGTTACTTGTTATGGTGGTGTGGAACTTGACCTCTTGTCTTCTTTGTGGGCTTTATTATAAACTGAAAAAGTAAATCAATATCTTCCGATGGGCATTATTGTTTTTTCTTGCAACTTGTGCACAGCTTTTTAATTAAACTGCCAATCAACCGATAGAAAGAGAAAGCAATAGAAGATGGGTTAAACGCACGCAATAATGAAATCCTATTTACTCATCACGCAAAGCAATTAAAACATTGGATTGAAAAAGTAGGATTTTTTAGATCTATGCCATGCGTGCAAGACTATATTCGTGCTGTGATGTTCAAAAATTTACACTGCACGGCCTTATGAAGATTACCTTGAGAAAATACTTAAGAATGCTTAGGGTTTGAATGTCAAATAAAATTAACATCGCGAGGTTTATATATCCAGTAATACACTTAGGATAGGGGAGCTAACTCGTTCGACCATGGCATTGGGCAAGGTGACATTCTATATTGAACAATGTGGTTTACTTTGACGATGGGCAGACTGGTGGTATAGCATAAATTCACACGAGTACAAGTGCTAATCGTGCTGCTGAGCTTAACGCTTTAATTGATTAAGAGGTGCTATCTCGCAGCCGGTTCAGAAGGTCCACAGCTCTTTATTGGCTCTGGAACAATACATCAAAATAATGGTGCACCCACTCGACCCCCTGACAGAGTCAGAAATATCATCATCAGCGGGAATCATTCGTGCAAATAAACCCAATGAAAATGGGTGGATATTCAATTCCGTGGTTCTGGTAGAACCCCCAAAAGCAGGATTGGCACCAAAGCTGTTGAGCAATGAAAATGTCGATGGTGTCTTTCCAAGAAAGTCCCTCACCCTCCTCATCGACAAGAAGAATGGAAATGTGTTTGAAGCTGTGGTCAATATTACGGACAAACGGGTGGAGCGTTTTGACCAAGCCAAGCCCGGACAACAGCCAACTCTCAGCCCTGAAGATTGCTTCGAGGCGGAAAGAATCGTGAGGGCAAGTGCACAAGTGCAGGAGAGGTGTACTGCTTTGGGAATTGAGATGGAACTGGTGACAGCGGACCCATGGTGCCAACCCTTTATTTAAGTCTTAACTTAAGTTCTTCAATTATTCCATATGCACAGGTCTGTGGGGTACAATGGAGAGCCGGAATTTGAGAACAAGCGACTGGTTCAACTCTTCATGTACAACCGAAACTATGCAGGGGACAATCACTACGCCCACCCTTTGCCCTTTGTAGTTGGTATGTCATGGGACCTTTTAATTGTGCAGAATGTAAGACGTTGTTTCATTTAGTGGTGGACCTCATAACTGGGAAAGTGGTGGCAATTGACGATTTGCCTATTCACAAAGATTTCAAGCCACGGAAAGATGATGGCTCTGTGAAAATCCCAAGTGTAGAAAACAACTACGATCCAGACTTGCTCCCCAAAGATTTTCTCAGGAAGGACCTGAAGCCGTTGGAAGTGAACCAGCCTGAAGGCCCTTCCTTTACGGTCAATGGGAATGAGATTCTTTGGCAGAAGTTCAAAATGCGAATAAGGTTTAAATACTGAAAAAAATGTATGCACTCTGGTCTCAACGACTGTTTGACACAGCTTCAACTACCGTGAAGGAGTCGTACTGCATGACGTCCGGTATCAAGATGGGGGGAAACTGAGACCCCTCTTTTACAGAATGTCTTTGAGCGAGATGGTGGTGCCTTATGGAGATCCACGCCCACCGTTCCATCGCAAGTGTGCCTTCGACATTGGGGACTATGGATTAGGCTTTTGTGCCAATTCACTCAAACTAGGCTGTGACTGTCTCGGAACCATCAAATACTTTGACGGTGTTCTAAACACGCATGATGGAGAACCTACGGTAGTGAAGAATGCCATTTGCCTTCATGAAGAGGATGCTGGGACGTTGCACAAGCATACAGAGTATCGAACCGGTAAAGCAGTTGTGGCCAGGGCTAGAAGGCTCGTGTTGAGTTTCGTTGTGACTGTTGTCAACTATGAGTATGCGTACTATTGGACCTTTCACCAGGATGGGACTATCAATTTTGAAGTCAAGGCCACGGGGGAGTTGAGTACGAATATGTTGGCGGATGGGGAGGGTGAGTGGCAAGAGTCTTTTATATTGAGTTGGACATTTAATGAATGTCTTTTCAGATCCTGCTGGGCATGGAACAATCGTAATTTGATTTGAAGAATCTAAGTTAGGCAAGCTTACATAATTTTTAAAAATTGATAGGTATTTCCAAACGTTGATGGACAATATCATCAGGTAAGGTTCATATACGATGCTAGTAGACTAAACTAAAGGTAAATTTCCAGCACATTTTTTGCATGCGCATCGATCCCATGCTCGATGGTCCCAATAATTCAGCAGCGGTCATGGACGTAAGGGCTTTGGAAAATGGGACAAAGGAAAACCCATACAATCAGGGATTTACGTTGGGTAAATGACATCTTTTGCAGTAGTACGTTTTTCAAACTCATTTGTTGCACAGATGAGAAAATTCTGAGTAAATCCAAGGCTTCAGTGACGAAGGTACAAGCGTCCACGGGAAGATACTGGAAAATCCTGAATCCAACGTAAATCTTAGAATGATAAATCCAAATATAGATACAGAATTACAAATTAAATCAGGTCAATCCATCCCTATACAAAGAAGCCAGTTGGTTGGAAGCTTCTTCCAGTGGCCTCTTTCCCCGGTCTATTGGCAGGGCCCGAGAGCTACATTCGAAAGAGGGGTATTCAAGAACAAAACTTTTGTTTGATTTGACATTGATTCCTTTCCATTTCATAAAGCTGGATTTGCAACCGCGTCAATTTGGGTCACGCAACAAAGAGACGAGGAGCAATTTGCTGGAGGATTTTACATAAATCAAAGCAAAGGTGGGGATGGACTGGTCAAGTGGGTTGAAAGGGACGACAAAATTGATAATGAGGACATTGTGCTCTGGCATTCTTTTGGATTGACGCACATTCCGGTACGAAAGAATGGGTTTTTGTTTGTTTTGGTGCTCAAATTCTTTTTCTAGCGTGTGGAAGACTTCCCGGTGATGCCAATGGAGTAAGATACATAAATTGACCAAAAGGGTTGCGTTAATGAGTTTTTGTACAGAGTCACTGGATTTACCCTCAAACCGGTCAACTTCTTTGGCTCAAACCCTGGAATCGATGTTCCCCCACCTTGCAAATCCGTTAACAAAAGCAAGCAGGTTTAAGTGTGGGATTGTCATGTAGAAATTGTACTATTGGGTCACTTAATAGCACAAAATAAATTCAATACTTAAATAGTCTGCCCTTTTAATTCAAACAACATCTTCGCACTTGTATAAATTATAAAGCTCATCTTTCATACACTTGACAAAATATTGCAAGCTCTCCCGACTAGGGAAAATAGAACAATCTCCCTTCGCCCCAATGACTAACTTCCCATTGTAATTAACAGCAGTACACATGAGAGAGACTTCAGACCGTTGAAGCCCAGTCAGAATGTTGCAATGAGTGGCTTCTGATCCAAAGAACACCAGAGGTTTGGACGTGTAGAGGAAATTAGACAAGATGGCCGTTCCAAAGTGTCCAATGCGAACTTCTTTCTTTGTAAATCCGGAAATCAACCCCACAATTAAGTTTACCAGTAGCATTCCTTTGTCCAATGATGTTGAATGGATGTGGACAAACTTCTCGTAGATTGTCGTCAACCTTTGTTCCGAGTCTATTATGAACAGGGGTGCAGGGATCGCCACGCAGGTCCTACAAATCACAAAGATCAGCACCAAAGCATAGTTTCACATGTTTATAGGACCGAAGACAGTTTTATCTTCGATAAAACTATCTTCGGTAGGACCTTACAAATAATTGGTCAGTGTTCCAGGATGCCCTTGTCTCGCCCAAGGGTACAAGATGGTAGCAAACTTGGGAATCTTGTCAATGTCAACCCTGATGAGCATTGCATTCCTCAGGGCAGCAGTGAAGAGGGAAAATATCAAGGCACTAATACTCTTCCCCCGAGACTTTGACACTTGCTTCAACACGTCCTGATTAAACTCGTTGTAGCTCTCATAATGAACCGTCTTCCCAGACTTTTTTGACTTTGTCAAAATGTTCGAGTCGAAACTTTTGAGAATCGTGTGCACCGTTTGAACTGGGGTGATCAACAGCAGGATGCCAAATTGATAGGATTTCTGAGCCCAAGTCAAGTTTTCCGAAAAGGAAACACGCTTTTCAATGACTTCGTCTGGGAGCTGGGGATCCGCAATGCTTTTCACAAGGTTGAGAAAGGCAAATCCATCCGCCAGACTGTGATGGATTCTAATGGCTAAAGCAGAGGAGGATGGGACGTCAGGGTTTTTGTAGTTTGGAAAGGCTATGATATCCCAAAGAGGTTGCTCCTCTTTGTACGGACTTGAGACAAGACTTTCAATCTTGACTCGAAATTCCCCAACGTCGGAGGATTGGTCGAAGATGACGTGATTGTGGATGGAAAAGTCGGGGCATTTCTTCCAAAAGTAGGTGTACATCCATCGTGTCAGCGTTTGTTTCAGCTCTGGGTACTGTGTTCAGAATGAGAGGTTTAACTTGTACCTCATTTTGTGTGAGACTATACCTTGTCCGCGTTCAACAAGCTCGAAACCCTGTCCAGCAATTTATCCACATCCAGACGATCCTTAAGGTACAGAACTGTGACGAGGGTGCACCTCGGATCTCCATGAACGTCATCAATTGCGGTATGGCAGCTCGTGATGGACAACGGTTTTCCCAAACTGTTCTTAAATTTTGCAGTGAGGATGGACACTCCCCTTAACAAAAGCAATGGCACTACACAAGTCACAATAAACGCTGGAACAACGGTGAAAAGGCACAAAACTGATAGGAATATTAAAATTACGTCTACAAGAATGGCTTTGGCTTTGTAGAGTCTGCCCATTTTTGATTAAGAGGCAGGGCTGCGTAAAAGCGTGCCCTTGCAATAAATGTCTTTGGTTTTAATGATACAGGCAAGCAAACTCTGCTCTGATATGATGATGAGTAATGATGAACATATCACATTTTCAAAATTCTGAAGTAATCGCATAGTGTCACTGTAGAAAGCTAATACGCAAAGAAATTATTATCATACCTCGTCCTACTGAGGCATTATTGTGCTGTAGAGACAGATTGATTGGACGGCATATATGACTTTGAAATTATAACCTGTCCAAGAGATCGATTAGGCTGTATCAACAACAGAGACGACGACGATGATCAAAAGTGCAGCAGAAATTCATAAAGCAGATTTCGATTATGCTGCTGCTGAAAGAAGCAAGAGTGTGAGTTAGAAAGTGGGAAATCAAGTTTCTCGTTTTTAGAAACTAAAAAGACGAGAATATGCAATGAAACGTAGTGTGACTGACAGGCAGATTAAACCATAAGCTAAGATGGTTAATGTGTTTGTAATTTGAACCCCATCAATTTAATTTTTTTTTGTTAAATTGATTCAAACGTGTCATAATTTGTATGTAGTTTGGAAATTCATGCGTAAAACCACTATTTATAATGCAATACTTATATCGTCTCTTTTTCTCACATTGCCTCGTGTGGAATGTCCTGAGGAATGTTGGTCGATCTCATGAAACTTTATGCACTCAAACTTTACTTTGGACAAGTCTGATATTGTTTATTTTACACTTGTTCAAGTTCACTCCAACATTATTCGAATACTGCTAACATTCCAATTGTGACCGTGTAAAGAAATTAAGAACGTTAAAAACGGATGGGGTTTTGAATTTAACTGTCTGGAACGTCAGTTTCGCCCGATTGGATGGATTCAATCAGTTCGTGTGGATGTTGTCCATCAATAGTGCATCCGACTGAATGCGCCGTCCTGTCAAAACACGATTTTTTAAGCATGACAAAATGGCAAATGAGGACGACTTACCCTAAAACCTCCTTAACGGTCCCTTTTAGAGTTCTGGCGACAGAGCGGGGTCGCATGGCTCTGGCTATGGTGAGGATGTCATTCCACGTGATGTTTCCATTGTGTTTGACTAGAGGATAATATAGTCATCCTAAACCATTCAAGATTCCATAACGTGCAATTACCATGCTTCACTTTCTTTCGATCGCGATGAGGTTCCTTCAATGCTCGAATGATCATGGAAGCAGCACTTGGAACTACGACGATTTGTGCCTGCCGATTTTGGATGGTGAGTTGAACGGTTATCTTCAGTCCTTTCCATTCCGTGGTTGCCTTTGCTATGTCATCACCGACCTTCTTGGGTGACTGTAAAGAAGGAATGCTTGTGTAATTGCTACTGCATTGTTTGGAAGGAACTAATTAAACCAGTACCAAGCCTAATGGCCCTATCTTTGGTGCAAGGGACGAAGTCGCCCCTATCTCCCCTCCGACACATCGCAGCTTGACTGGAAAGGAAACAAGGAAACTTTACAATATCATGATGACAAAACACTACTAAAAAGGGATTTTTGTTCTTACCGACTTTTATTTCAGTGGGATCAAATTTTTTTGCCATTGGAACAACGTG
Source organism: Isotomiella minor (assembly GCA_034696445.1). Taxonomy (NCBI): domain Eukaryota; kingdom Metazoa; phylum Arthropoda; class Collembola; order Entomobryomorpha; family Isotomidae; genus Isotomiella; species Isotomiella minor. The sequence goes on from JAQIWU010002410.1 coordinate 11,338, forward strand.
TCAAATTGACAATTTTAAAATCTAGCAATTTGGGAACTTGGATTTTCTAGAAACTGATTTAAAAGAACAAATGTGGGTACACGCATAGAAGCCTAGCATATAACAACGCGGTACACACATATCTATATTTAGATCCCCACGCCGTCGAGTGTTCAAAACTCGTGTTTCAGTTTTGAAACACTTTTTTTGCTTTTGAAAGTGAGATTGTCTGACTGAAGCTGACTGTCCCAACAAAAAAAAGAGATGAAACAAGCAAGGAAAAAGAACCCAACTAAACATGCACTTGATAGCTTTATTATGACTGTCTGACTGTTAACAATAATCACTCCCCAACTGACCAAAGAAAAACAATAAAAACGACTACTTATTCTGCGCCTTTATAAAATTGAGAAAGACTTGTTCCAGGCTGGTTTGACCCACGGAGTAAGCCTCAATGGCGAACTTGACTTTGGCCTCTTCCATCACGGTGAAGAGCTGGGCCCAAGTGACGCTGGCACTGCTTTGGACCCTGTAGTGCAGGAAGCCTCGGTGTGCGTCTTCTAGAGAACTACCTGTAGAGGAATACAGTTTCTTTTAGCAAGCCTGTTTTTCTATCTTTTCCTTGTGACTTTTGACCTGGAAGAGACGTCTCAATGAAGGTTTTCAATTGGTCTTGATCGGACCCTTGACTGGGAACGTCTTCCTCTTTCGACTCATTGCTTAGCTGACAAGTGATGGTGTACCCTTCACCAAACTTGCTTTTCAATTGCTGGGGTGAGCCGATACAGCGGAACTTTCCATTCACGATGATGGCCAGTCTCGAACAAAGGAATTCTGTCTCTTCCATGCTAGAGGTTCCAAACAGTGGGGCACTGTGAAATTGTGGAAACAAGAGAAAAAGGCAACTCACCTATGCGACGTCATTATCACGGAAGTCCCAGAATCCCGCATTCTTGAAATACAATCCCACAAATGCCG
>JAQIWU010002411.1:0-12290 GCA_034696445.1 Isotomiella minor
ATGACCATTCTCAGCCCACGCCAACTCTTTCATTCGATTGTGTGGTCATTCGGAATATCAATTCAAGTGTCATCTAGAAGAATGGAACATTTAGAACGTAATAGAAAAATATTCAAAAAGGCAATAAAAATCCTGCTGATAAATTGCCACTTGAAATCACAATGAACGACACACTTTGCAAACCACTTTTGACACACGACGCATGGATCTTTTAATTTTATAACTTCAGGAATTTTTAATTCCGGCTTCCAACTTCCAGCAAGCCATAATGCATAACATCCCTCAGCTACTTTGAATCTTTTCTTTTCCACTACTAGGAAAATTGATTTCGACACTTTGGTGCGACGATATTAAGTCAAGTGTATAAACCTCGCATTAGGATTTCCAAGAACCTCTTTATTGCCATGTCATGATTCAATAATCGTCTTCCTTAAGGACATGAGGATTTTGAATATTTACAAGAATAACAGCGTGGGACAAACGTCATCCACCACTGTGGCTGCCCGCAATTTTTTTCTTGTTTTCTTGTAATCAATGTTACATATGATATGAACCCCCTGATGGTTCTGTGTGACAGGAAAGGTGAGCCATGGGTCAGTCTAGAAGAAGAAGTGGCGTGGAAGGAAAATCTAGTCGAGAGATGAACTCCACGTTCACTTTCTCTTATATATGTTGTGGACATACAGAAGAAACCATGGGTTGTGTTATTGGAGTTGAGTGACTGCATGACGCACAGGAGAAAGTTAACCTCAGGGAAAGGAAGGAAAAGGAAGAAAATTGCATTAACTTAGGCAGGCAAGTAAGTTTACGAACGTGGGAAACGGAACGGAAGGAGAGTGACTCACTGAAATCATATCCATGTCGTCCTCCCTCCGAACGTGCTTTAAACATTTATGTATGGATCTGCATATCACATTTGGAGAAAGTGTAATGCAATGTCCTTATCAAAAAATGATATTTCCTACTAAACCCACAACCATGATTCCTTTTTAACTTGACAGTGTTAGTCATAAATGGGAATGAGTCAGAGTAATCTCACTCTACCCCATGGAAGAAACAAAGGGAAATCAAAGTCACGATACAAGTAAAACCACAAATTGGAAGGAACAGAATGTCTCTGAGGGTTGCTTTTTATTTTTCTACCTTCGTGTGAAGGAGCATTAACCTTACTTTGCAATATAAAAGCCATTTTCTTACATAAGCTAAGAACAAGTGGCAATAAATTTCTTATCAGGCCCAGTATCAATCATAAATTCTACATTGGGAGCGGAAGCAATCATGGTTTCCAATATTTGATAATTAACCGATTTTCTCTTCCTAGCAGCAAAACAATATCTGTAAAAAAAAATTACTTGAGGATCTTTTTTCTTGACGTCGAAGTTCACAATATAGTAAATCTTTAAAAATACCTCTCGATTTTGCCCTGCTCAACTCTTTGAGGCTTGAACCCCGCCATAATCACACATTAAAAATGCAACCAGTTATGCAAATTAAGTATTGGATCTAACTGTGCCAAGTCTATTTATCGATAAAGATCTAGGGGTAGAAACTTTGCAACAAAGTTTGTATGCAAACCATAAAAGATGTCCAGAAGAAGCTATTCCCCTTCCTTCCTCACAACATGCAACTAATAATCAACACACATAAGGAAGGATGAAGGAAGTTTAAAACTGGAGTGTTCATATTATTTCCATGATGACAAAAGCAACGCTAAAATGTACCAGCAGTTCACACTTTACTGTCTTTTAATGACATGAAGTTGTGGTGTGGCGACATACCGATTCCAATTAAATGCAACAAAGTATACCAATCAGGTTAAAAGCAGATTCGTAATGTCTGTGATGGTTTGACTTGACACGAAAAACCTGTAAAACAGGTAGCCAAAAGAGTCACACACATATCTACATTTAATTTTATGATAATGCGACTTTTTTTGTGTCGTCAAATCAAAGTTATTCATGTGTTGACTTGGCAATGCACTCAATCTTGTTCTTACGACGCAGCGTTCTGAACTCTTATGCGTCAAAATTAAGTCTTAACTATTGTCTTAACTACAATACTATGAATGTGTAGTTAAGTTAAATTAATTTTGTTTATCAATAATACCTAAGCCGACAACGAGCATACGCCTATAGCCAGACTGGACCGGTATGGCTTATGAAAAATGAAAAGAAGCAGCCGTCAACATCATCATATCAATCAAACATCCACTTACTTAACTTTTAGCCCAGGCCAAATAATTGAGTAAAAAAATATTAACACTTTTTTTAACAGACCGTCTGTCTGGAAGTACCACAATAGATCCTGATCCCCTGCTATAAATAAATGAGACTCGATGAAATGCATCATGCAGACGCAATCAGTTCGAAAAATGTGTCTCAAAAAAGAACCATTGTTGGGAAAGCAGACTATGTAACATTATTAACCTTCAAAGTGTGTCAAAATATAATCGCTTAAAAAAATAATTTATACACAAATCTCTCGACTGTAATATAATTAGCATTTGATTGCTAACCATTTATCCAAATCCTTTTTAATATTACCTAACAAGTGTGCGTCGCAGAAGCAAGCAACCCATTTATTTACGAGGGAGTAATAATAATCACTCTGGTAATTAACATCATAATAGAGGAAAACGTACGTACCATAATTCGAGTCTCGCGTCATTAAGGATAAATAGACGACATAACCTGGCATTTATCTTAGTTGTGTGTGATAAATTGATAATTACGACCAAAATCGATAGACATAATGAAAGTAAAATGAGATACAAATAAAAATATTACGTGACTAAATGTAATCGAAACTGAAAGTAGTAAAATTCCATAGTGCAGTTGATTGTTGACAAGTGAACAGGGCAAGAGAACAACAATTCATAATAATTGTTTTTTTGATCCACTCGGTGTTTCTATAATGGAGTTATTTTACAACACCTCACAATCCGAGAGCATGGATTACATGTCAAGAAGTGCCAATAATAGTTTCTTCCATGAAACAAATACCAATCGTCCTCCTGTCTGTTGGACAAGGAACTTGAAGAAACTCATGTATCTAGAAAAACCATCGGACTCGAGCTTTGCAAAACCTGAGGATGTGCCATACTACTTCTCTGAGGTAAGACAAATCAAATAGGAGAAAGTTAGATCTGTCTGTAGAGAAAGTAGAGGATGTTGATTCATTTCCCACAAAGAAATCCATTTCGTTTTCACTATTTTGCCACAGGTATTTCCCCTCTTCCTTGGCTTGGTTGTTGCAGAGTATATTGCTCTCCTCTTGAAAGGGAAAGGACCAAGGTTGGGAGAAAGTTTGAACTCCCTAGCGCACGGAATCCTCGCAGAGAGTACAAAGTAAAGTTATAATAGATACCAACAACATGCACTTAAATATTATCCCTGTCCCTGGTTTTATTAATTTATGACTATACTTTTTTGTGGTCCCACAGGGTACTCACGATGGGGTTGGAGATCTCACTGTACATATTCATTCATGAAAACTACAGACTAATTAATTTACCATGGGAGAGTCCATTCACCTGGTATTTAGCCCTTCTGGGTGTTGACTTTGCATACTACTGGGCCCATCGTGCATCTCATGGTGAGTAAATATATGCAAAAAAGATTTTTTAAACAAATATTTTGAAGTATAAAAATGTGAAGCCTGTGTGTAAATAGTGATAATGATGTCTATGGGTTTGAATAATATTATCTCTGTTTTGTTGTTATTATGCTGTTGTTGGATTTGTGGATAAAAAAAGAAATCCATTTTTTATGGATACAGCACCAAGTTCATCATAGCAGTGAAGACTTTAACATTGCTGTTGCAGTCAGACATCCAGTCACACACAATTGGATCAACTCGGTGAGTACACATGAATGCCAAAAAATATCATTTTGCATTTTATAAATAAAAGTAGTTATATCTTCTTCTGTTGATCTATTTTGATTGTATTCAGTTCTGTGTTTATTGTCCAATGGATAGGCATGGAAGATAAAATGTATGAAAGAAGAAGAGCTTAAAATATTTAACCAGACCGTGTGGGTGAAAGTTAGGATGCGATGTACAAAGAGAAAGTTGTAAAGCATCAAGAGGGAAGGAAATGAAGTAATACACAATACACAGTGGGGCAATAGGTGTAATCATAAATTCATACGATATCTCTCTTCCTTGCTTTCACTACCCACCTTCAGTTATGAATTTATTATGCTCTTCCAGCCCAGAACATGACAGGGCTTTTTGCGACATATTTTCCAAGTATGTCACCCTGCCATACTGTCTATATTGTCATAGCAATTATTATTGTACAAAAAATTGCACTCTAACGGTTAATCCTATTTCGTTACATAACTTTTTTTTCATGACAGTTTTTCTATCTCCCACTGGCCCTCATCCTTCCTCCTTCCCAATGTTTGGCCCACCAGCAATTAAACTCGCTGTACCAAGGATGGATTCATTCCTCTCTAGTCGGCACGCTTGGACCCTTGGAGTACATATTTAATACGCCTTCCCATCATAAAGTGCATCATGGTAGGATGACCCTATATTTTTTTACTTTCTCCAAAGTTATAATGATTCTTTATCTTTTTTGCGTAGGCTGCAACCTGTACGCTCTTGACAAAAACTACGGTGGCCTACTCATAGTCTGGGATAGGATATTTGGAACTTTTCAGACTATGAAAAAAGGTGAAGAGGTTATTTATGGGACGGTGTTTCAACATCAGTCCCATAATCCAATATGGCAAATGGTGAGTGAAAGTGAAACCATGGGATTACACTACTGTAGCATTTTACACCACTTTTGGAGAAAGTATAATACCCTCTTCCCCTTGCCTACTAAAAGTAGGATAAAGTAAAGTATCTAAAGTGGATTTGCGTGTAACAGAGTTACGCTATAGTTAATTTATTATATTTCTCTATTTTTATACGTACTTTCAGTACTACCGTTGGCCAAGTTTGTGGAAGTGGGCAAGGGCACAATCGACATGGAGGGACAGTCTCAAAGCAATTTTCTACGGTCCAAGTTGGGTCCCAGGTGCACCAAGATTGGGACGTGACAGTGATAAAGTGAATGTAAGTCCCTTAAGTCGTATAACTTGAACCAAACTGGTAACATATAACTCCATGCGGTGGTGTCCCCCGTCTATAAAACAAGTAAAATAAAAGATGGATTATTTTTTGTCAATTGGGTTAAAAAGCTTGTATGGAGGACTACACAAAATTCAGATCGTATAGTCATGCCACTTGAGGCTTCTACCATTAACTTTCTCCCTAGGTGAAAGTCGCTGTCTTAGCAACTAACTCAATTATGTATGCTCCGTCCCCGCTTCCTCCGTTGAAGATAATGGTCTTAATGTGTAAATGGATGAATGTCTAATTCAATTAATTAAGAGACACACTTGTACGTTCCATTTAGGTAAAACCAAGGCCAAAGTTTCATGTGGAACTTTCCCCCTGGCTCCAGGCCTACATCCTCTTCCATTTCTTCATCGTTTGTCTGGTCTTCCATGAGTTCGCTTTGAAGAAAGGAGTAAGTATACCTTTTTTATTTACTACCTTAAAGTTTCATAACCTCAGTTGAGAAGTATTTGACGCCAAACAGAAATAAATTTGGTTGTAGCTAACAAAATATAGGACATCATTAGACACAATTTAGAAAGTAATGTTTAAAAAGTTATGATAAAAAATTGTCAATGACATTTGTTAACATACCTAGATGCCGGAAGGAAATATTCTGTCCTGCTTGATATAATGTTTAACAGATGGACAAAACTCTATCAGGGATTATGCAACATTATATTGAGGTAGAGGTAAAGGGACCCATCAATCTTCATAAGAATTAAAGTAGAGGATTGCAAAACTGACAAAGTTTTTAAAAAAATATATTCAAACCTTCACACAAAAATCTTGTTAAAACCGGCTCAAGCTGGCATGAAGCAGTAGTGGTTGGAAGAGAACGGAGAAAGCATAATGCAACCAACTTTTATTACACTTCTTGCTTTTTTCCTTTCCTTTCTATCCTCATCTCAATATAGTTTAGTCTCACTTTCTCCTCGCTCTCCCATAAACAAATGAAATGAAATGAGGCCTGACAGGATAAGCCACTGTTCAGGATTTAGACAAAGTACCCTATGCCCCCTCCAACTTTCTCTCCCGTAAAACCAGGCAGTCTTACCATCCTTCCTTTCCTCTGTCAGCACTTGCCAAATAAATATGTTTAGATGATTTTTGAGTGACTAGTGGGTGGAGATTGATTAATCCACCATGCAAAAATTACAGGGACAGAAAACAAAACAACCTGAAAATGCTTTCACTTTTATTACCGGTTTTAACACTTAAGCAAACAAAAAGTTCATATTACAGTTGGCAGAAACCAGATCCAACGAGTACACTTTCAATGTTTGTTTATTTATTTATACCCACGCAAAACAGGGTCTTTGGTGGTGAAAGTAGATAGTGACGATCCAATGGTGTCAAAGTACATTTCTCATTTCATTCACAAGAAGTATTTACCTTCTCAATTTAAACAAAGTTGCGGCTATGAGCCATTCTTACTGTGACGTAGGTATGCACTCCTTTCCCCTCTGCATTCACTAAAGGAAAGGAGAAAGGGTTGCGGATTTCGTGTTGGGATTGAGAAAGGAGAAAGCATTTCACGCCAAAAAGTGAGAGAAAATAAATGCGTGGGCGTGGGTGATGGGAAAGGTATGGTCGGTGGTGGTGGTGGTGATACTCTAAGTATCTAAGTAAGTAAGGACCAACTTAAGAGATGAGACAGGAGATAAGCCCCTACTTTACTTCTCTCTTCTCTTGTACTCCACTTGAAATTTCTAGACCAAACCTAAGTAGCTCAGCTAACCAAGTGTTAGAACTTGAGATGGAAAAACAAGTCTAATGTCAGTGTTCACTTTCACCACAGGTCCTGAAGTGGGAGAAAACTCAAACTCTTAAAAAATGTTATGTTCACCGTTTCAATGGGTTTAAAGTTTGTTTTTCATTTTCATGTCTCAACTCAATAGAAGTTGGACGAATGGACGATAGCCTCCTCAGTATCCTATCTACTCCTGACCCTCACTTCTATAGGCCTACTGTCCGAAGGGAATATTTGGGGGTCGTACTTTGAACTGTTTCGCTGCATGATTTTGACCCTTGCGTCCTCAATCTATTACAATGGGCTTGTCAAACTGGTCTACTTGATTCCATCAATGACATTCTGGGCCGGACATATCCTTCTCAATACAAACTATTTCAAACGGCAAGAACCAAGAGAAAGCAGCACTGATGAAGATTCCGACTCTAACAATCACGTCGTCGATACTGAATCCGTTCCAAAACTGAGAAGGATTCAAAGCTGGAGTAGTAGTGTGGAAAGCCATGATTACTATTTCAACTCTAGGACGTACTATAGGAGGAGAAAGCACTCTTGTAGCAGTTGTGGCAGCGAAGACTCTTCTTCCATGATAGCAGAGGACATTCGAACCTTGTCAATTGAACATAGACATTTGTAATCTCGATGTAGTTGTGATTTTAATAAAATTTTATTTTTCTCTTCTGTTTCTTGACTTAACTTCTTTTCGCTTTATATGTATACAATGTCGGCTCATGATAAGTACTTGTCTACACATACATCCTTTTACTTTCTCTCTATTCTACGTGATTGATTGTTGAACGTTGTTTCGCTTGACATGAATAACTCGCTTTGGCTCGTTTTTTTGGGAAACGCTCTGGAAAAGGGGGGGGGAGATATGCTTACATCATTATAATACCAAATACCTGAGCACTTTCACTTTTTTATAAATGAGTAATTTTTTGCAATCATAAATTACGGAAAGAACGTCTTTTTGCTTGCAGGAATTGAAACAACAACAAAATAAATAGTGGTAGGTACAAGTTTGCTGCATTACTCTTTGGAATTAATGGAAATCTTGCTGTTGATTGTTTACAGTGCACATAAATTAATAGGATTTGATAACGATTTACAGTACGGAACACCTATTGCATAGTAGTACATTTGATTAATTCCTCCTCCCTTCCTACACATGACTATTAGCCTACTGCACCATTTTTAACCGTAGATATGATATATGAAAGTACCCTGGATTTTGAATGTCTGGAAAAACTTACTACAAATACATACATAACGGGAGAACCCTTAGCCTGTAGCCTGGACTAACTACCGCAAACTGGAATGTATTTATAAGTGTAACGTTTACATAAATTAGGTACACAAAAGTACTATTCCCAGACTATTGTCTATTTTGAAGTACTCCAATTCCTGATAGTTTTTAGTTTTAGTATAAAAAATCGTTGACATGTTTGCATTATTCTTTTCGACTCCTACGCCTGCCTGAAACGCTCGCTACACAGTAGTAAATTAAATAAAGTGGGAATGACTATTGATTCACAATCAGTGCAATATCAGTCTACAGAAGAAAATGGATTTTTTGAAGAATATCAATTCAGATTACATTACATTATTGACAGGGGTTCTCATTATCATTCTTCCGCGGCGGAAACGTTGTTTTCATCGTCTTTATCTTTGTTACTCTGCCATTTAAACTTGGATTCCATTATCCACTTCTGGCCATCCGATTTGTCACATTTTGTTAAAACTGGAGTCGTCACGTCACCTTCTGCCGGTCTGGCGAGGCACTTTCCACTAGCGACGTGCTTTATAGTTCTATCCTTCTGACTGAAGTGCCAAGCTTGGTTTCCTCCAAGGCCGTGGCATCGTACCAATTTGACTTGAGCGTTATTGGAAGACGTGGCGTCCAAGCAGTTGTCGTCTGACATCACTTGTTGCCGTTTAGTGTACGCGAAGACCTATAGTAAGATAGTGGATCGTTTGTTAACTTTCCTGGTCTAAAATTAGCACTTCTATGCATACCTGATTTCCACCAAGACCGTGACAATAGCCCATCCCCACCACTTCTCCAGACTTTCTCCCCATTGTGTCCAGACAATATTGGTTATCCTCATTCCGAATTTCTCCAAGATAATAGTAGTCTAAAGGCATGGGTGATTCAGGATAGATGTGCTCCAAATACCACCTGAAGCTCTTGCACTTCAAATCCTTTCGCAGTTTCACACGAGCGTCAACGTTTCCAATATCCACCGTTCTAGCACCTGTGGTAAATGTGTCATAAAACAAAAATTATGTTCCAATCTACACAATCACTTTCTCCGTACAAATAAAAGCTGCATGCAAAGAAGCAATTTAAAGCGATGAAAAGCCAGTTTACCCAAAGGAACAAACAAAACACCAAATTGCACAAATTACCAGAAGATATAGCAAAGAAAGACTAGGCCCTGAGTTATGAACCACAGGATATTAGTTTTTTACGACTTTTAGCAAAACAAAGTCCTGCAATTAAATAAAAATGATTGGTCATCAACCATGCAGTGTTGGTGTGGGTGTGACGTTGCAGTATAAAACAAAAAATTCTGGTGGTGATGTGACTGATCGCTGTGTCGCGTGTATTGTGACGTGACAAGTGTGTCTTGGTGTGTGTTAATTGACAGAAATTTCGACATGAACCTGGAAACATTGCAAAGTAGAATGATCGCCATTCATCCAACCAAACTGCAGCTAATCTGCCATTATTGCGGTCAACAATGTGAGAAGTTCCTCCAGGAAATGAGTATGGCGTTGTCTTTCGAAAAACATGACCCACTCTGCTGCAGGGTGTGATGACTAATCTTCCCCCACACATCCAAACCTAATGACGCATTTAACAATAGCAATCCCTCATAGCATTATTCATTATTTCTTGGAAAATTGAATGGGTTAGGTAAGGGAAGGGATGGACTAAAGGAACTCGCTACGGCACAAGCAGTTCGTTTGTTAGTACCTTAATGAACGTTTAAATGCTACATACCGAAGAAAAGTTAGTCATTAACACATTAAAAGACGAGAACAGAACAGAACACAAACATGGATTCTACTCAAGCTCAAATAATGGCATGCAGAGATCAATGTAAAAACAAAAACTTAATAACCTGGACTCATTTCAAAATAAAACTGTTTCCATTCATCCAGCCATACTGAGGCGACTCGTGCGGTATTATGGAGTATAATCTTTGATACTCCTCCGGGAAAGGTGTAAGGTGACTTATCACGAAAAACATGCCTAAAATAAATTTTTGTTGAGTGCGGTGACTCTCGAAAGATAATCGTTTCTGCTATAAAACACGAAAAAGCTCTAATCATACTGACCCGACATGAGAACAAGTCGCTATCTTTAAAGAGCCACCGCACTGCCAAACCTAATTCCAACAGAATTAATCAAATTAACTTCAAATAAACAAAAGAATCCAGTAGATTTCACAGGGAAAGGGACAAAGTTATTTAGAAAATGAGAATAAACATTTTAGCCTTCCCTACCCTGAAAGACATTTCCAAATTTTCTCCACCCCAGACATCCATCCCTTCATCGTAGGAACCAATTTGATAAAAATAGTCCTTATCGATGGAGAAAAGACCCCCGGCCATGGTTGGAGTCAATCTAGGAAAAAATATGAATCTTAGTATTGCTCCAAAACATGGCTAAAATCAAAAGTAAACATACAGCGGAAGGGTCCTATCTCCACCACGCCTTTCCATCTCCCTCTGTGGCACCCGATACCTGTAAGAACAAGTTAGGTCGATCAGAAACACAGGGTAAAAAAGGAACACAACCTCTTACCATCTAAAATTTAATTTCCAGTTGAAGCCTCCCCACGTCATGTCCGACGCTGTCACGTATTCAAAGTTGTTGTCGGAAATGACATCTATGATAGGACAGACCACTGATTTCTTGTCAATGACTATCTCATGGAGCAAAGGTTCCAACCATCCCTCAGTACATTCACAGTGAGCATCCAAAAACGTAAGCACTTTTCCCTTTGCATTTTTGGCACCAAGCAGGCGAGCACGAATCAGACCGGATCTGTGACCAAAATTTTATGTCAATCCTTTGGAGGATGTTAAAATGACTGAATTGACTGCGTACCGTTTCCCGGTTCTGAAAACCCTCACGGACACAGGAAGAGCGGCGACATAGTCTTCTAATTTCTTTCCTAAAAAGTCTCTTTCGGAAGCATCATCTACTAAAATAATCTCTCTTAGCAGGGGACGCGGCGATCTATTTATTACTGAATGAACGGTTCTCAATAGTGTTGACCTGTAAGAAACAAAATCTCAGTAAATGTATGTCCAGTTCGTAACAGTTAACAAAAACAGTCTTACCATGCTTCGTTGTGAAATACTACGATTACAGATGTATCTGGGAGGTACTTCGAATAGTCTTTACTTCGACACCTGTAAACAGAGTATTGTAAATGAATCAAGGCAATCCAACTTAACTGATCCTAGCCAGTAACTTACCCTGCCAGCCGCACGTCAGGAAGAGAACGATTAAGAGATATTGCATCTGACGCGAGAACATTAAACTGATTTAATTTGAACTTGTCAGCTGCCAAACGTTCTTGAGCTGGAGGAAGTTTGACTGCTTTCCCCATTTCTCCATACTCCCCGGCATGTTCCTTCACCACAGGGGCCTTCTCCCATAAATGCAACTCGCTTTTAGGATACTCTAACTTTACCTGTGGAGCAACCAAAAATTAGTTAATGTTTCGCTAATTTTAGGTTTGAAATATATGTAACTTACCCCATCATCGTCGTCCCCATCATCTACGACGTGATTATCTACATTTACATGATTATTGCTATTACTATGTATTAACGGGTCTGCAGAGGGACCCTTTGAGTCGCTGGGACTCGCACAACCCGAGCCCCCACAGTCAGTATAGTATATTAATAAGACTACATCAACTAAAAACCATATTAAGGACGTAGCTAATATAATCTTACAGGTTTGCATTCTAAATCGCATTTTGCATTTACTTTACCAAGGTCTAGACAGGGCGTTGGGGTTGGAGCAGCGTTACAATCATTGGGGACTTGATATTTTCGGAAATATGTGATTGATTGATTGATTGATAATTGATTGGAAGAGGTTTTGATACGTGTAAGTACAAAAAGCAAGTGATTGAGATATGTGAATTAAACGTTAATCTTGCAGTGTCTGTCTACATTTTGTCTAGGGCTCACAACTTCAAATTAACAGATCAGGTACTCTTTTGTACGTTAAAAAGCTAAATCATTGATTATGATATTTTAGTTCTTGTGATGTGTCTAGTTCCGATTCCGTTTCGCGATCTTGATATGTTGATCTCGGAAGAAACTTGTGTTCTTGTCTTGTCCAGGCCTTGATTCGTTGCACTCTTCGCAGGTAACAGTAATTACTTCCAGTAGA
>JAQIWU010002412.1:0-12279 GCA_034696445.1 Isotomiella minor
CTTGGGGCCATTTGTGTCTCCTACTTGTGGAGGAGGGACCAAGAAGAATTGCTTCAAGAAATGATTGATTCTGGGGTGGAGGCTATCATAATTAAAACGGCGGCCTTGGGACTGAATCCTCATGAGCATTTGGGACAAAGCATAAGCGCCATGCAATCTTACCTCATTCAGTCTGTAAGCATGGTATATCTATCTGACCCCTTCACAGCAAGGTTTCATTTAGAGTAAAAAGTATGGCTTAAACGTTTGTGGGGAAGGAGGAGAGTACGAGACTTTCACTCTGGACTGCCCTTTGTTCAAGCATAAAATTGTTTTGTGAGTTTTTCCACACTAATGAAGATTTTAAGTTCACAACTAATATTGTTTACAGGGATAAAGTTGAAACGGTTATCCACTCCGACGACGCCTTTGCTCCTGTGGGTTACCTGAAACTGGAAAAAGCCCATCTTGAAGATAAACTTGTGAGTCCCATTAATAATGGCTATTGAATGAAATATTCTGACAAAAAATAAAAATTGTTTATAGATAAACCCAGAGGATTCAGTAAAACATCTCAAGACACCGTTGGATTTCATACAAACTATTCTAAAGAATCCTAATACCGAAATTTCTTCTGCTGATGGCGAAGAAGAGGAGACTGAGATTGTTCCGTCCGAGTCGAGTTCTTCCAGCACCCAACAACATACTGATGATGATCCTACTCATAGTACTGAAGTCAACCATGTCGCACAGTGTCAAGAGGAAGACATCGAGATCGAATATCCAGCGCCATCAGATACACTTTCTGTTGTTGACGGAAATAATGGTTGGATTTGGGTGATGGGAGTTCAAGGCAGAACTGGCTCCACGGTTTCTCCTATAAAGGATGCATTGATGACAATCGAAGGTATAATGCAGCTAAGATAATTGTTTAAAAAGTGATATCTAATGTCAAGTGGAATATTTGTTAATGACACAGCTCAACTAAACGTTCACGGAAAGGCCTTATCAGACTTGGTCTGCGTCTGTATCTACGTTTCCAGTATGCAGGACTATGCACAGTTAAATCAAGAGTACATAAAACACTTTGGACTACAGCCCCCTGTGAGAGTTTGTGTTGAAACACATTTGCCACGACCAACAACAGTTATGTTGGACGCCATTGCTTATTCGTCACAGTCGCCAAATAATCAAGGAGATTCAATTGCAGTGAGACAATGCATGCATGTTCAAAGCATTTCTAATTGGGCACCAGCCAATATAGGCCCTTACAGTCAGGCAATTTGGGTAAATAGTCTTGTGTGAAAACAACTCTTCAGGACAGTGTTGTATGTTTCTTTTTGTTGTATAGGTGGAAGACATAATTTACCTTGCCGGCCAAATCGGATTAGTTCCTGGCTCAATGGAGTTAATTTCTGGGGATGTACAGACGGAGTGCAGACTGTGCTTGAGAAGCTTACGCAGAATAATTTCTGCAGCAGACCCAGGGTCCGAATTGAGCAATGTTGTCCAAGTAAGTGTTTTAGTTTTATTGGGTTGCTTAGGCGACATGACACTAAATTCCCTGTTGTTCATTTGTTAAAGGCCGTATGCTTTGTTACCGAACAATCCTATGTGGATAATTGTAAAAAGGAATGGGAAAAGCAGACGGAAAATTCAATAGTCGAGTATGTTGTCGTTCCGCACCTTCCTCGAAATGCAAAAGTGGAATGGCAGGTTTGGGTTCACAAATACAATTCTCTCTTTGCATGTAAGTGGACAAGAACTATAATGGCCCCAGTCATTTATTTCGAATTGTTAATCTGTATTTTGATTTGATGGTTAATAGATGAGGAAACTGGATTCATGCGTGACAATATTCAGGTGGACAGTTTTCGTCGATGGGACCGTGAAACCACCAAAGTTGCCTCAATAGTTTGTCGGACTATTCTGAGTTAGTTTTTTTATTCATTTTAAGAGTTCCTTAATCTTGACCATATCATACTTACAGAGGAAATGGACTACCGATTGGAACGTAGCGACCTTAAGGAAGTTGTTGATTACACCCTTAAAAGCCTCTTTTGCGGCGAAACGCCTTCCCATTGCTCTCTAAGAATATTTTACAAGATTGGAGCTTTAAATGCGTCTCAACTGTTCACTTGGTTAAAAGAGGAACTGTCGAAACACTCGGTGGCATACTCAGTCGTCCCTGTTTGTTCTTTAAGGAAGCCCAGCGTCGTTCTTAGTTTTTGTGGAGTCAGGCATTAAAATTCCTATAGCCATTAATAAATGATTCGGCCGGGAGTTACTTACCCGACCAAGCTTTTGCAACCGAAGCTATTGCCCTATATTTTGCATTCTCCATGGCCATAAATAAGTTACTCCAGTGACTGGAGCAACTCTGGAGTCCACAGTCCAGAAGAAGAGAACACAATTGGGGTTGTGCATTGACTCATCCATCCTATCCTTTCCCAAAGCCTAACCCGGTCGCGATCGATCTCCCACCGATCCTTGCAGATGTGTGTTTATGTTATTGTACGCACAACATCTGAGTTTCCTAGTCTGGTGGGAATTAGCCTTCCTCCACCCTTCATTTTTAATTAATGGAAAGAGAAGGGTTAGGTTTGTTTTAAATCGATAATGCATTTCGGCACACACTTGGATGACAAAAGCCCACTACCACCTTTTCTCCTTGAAGACATCAGGATATTGGACTGCTTACCTCTTCTGGTGCCAAATGTGTAGTCGTCTAGGACCACGGATTATCTAAAGGTAGCTAAGAAAGAAGAAAAATGCTGTAGAAAAATTGTTGCGACGGAATGCTATTAAATCTGGGGCAGAGTGAGAAATTGGACTAGGATTCACATTGGATACAGCAAGCAACATGATGATGAGTAGTGCTGGAGGACTTTTGAGTCCCAACCCAACGGCCCTTCAGCTATTGATGGATGAGATCAAGTTCCAGCAGCAGAAGGAACTGCAATTTGCTGCAATGCAAGGTAACTTTAGGTCCTTAGGACATTTTAAGATGGAATGAATCAAAAGTTTTGTATGGCAATCCTTTGTTTCTAGACACTGGGGGCTTTCTTACGAGGGGGACAACTTATTGGACGGACGTATTCGTGCGCCACTTTCTCTTTCAACTGGACAGACCTGCAATTGACGCTGACGACTTGCTTTTCTTTGTCCGAAAGAAACATGTTCGGACCACTCTAACCATGCCCAAATTTCAGGTAGGACCTGAAGGTTGTCATGTTGAGTGAAATGTGAATTCATGTTCTTTATAGACAAATGTGGAAGTGTTCCGCAAGGACAGCAAGAAACTGCCGATAGGAGACCCTGAAATCGAATGGAAGGAAACGGTGCTGTTAAACTTGATCATTCATCACTTGGAGTACACTCTTACACTCGCCATTTGCACCAGAACGAGTCCAAAGGACCTACAGATTTTAAAACGACATACCCAGGTTTCCTTTATTGTGATTATATTGGCATTGTGATGCAATTGCTCATGAAATTTGGCATTGCAGAAGGTCTACGCTTCACCTAGCCGAAGGAGGATGGACACAAAGGGAGACTTGGAAGAAATTACATATCCGTACATTTCATTCATGGTGGACAACTATGATGAAGTAGAATACAAGCTTTCTTATTCTTTCTTGCAATATTTAATTGTTTCTTTGTAGATTTATAGTGATATGAGTGTCCGTGATGGAGAAATGGTGTGTGTCGAGTTGGTAGCCTCCGATAGGGACAGAGGCTTTCAAGTGGTGCTGTTTCTTGGATCTATCAGATACGATGCGCTGAAGAGAGTCTACGAGTCTCGTGTAAGTGGTCATTACTCCATCAATAATTTAACAATGCTGAGGACATTGTATTTTTGCAGACAAGCTTGGGAAGCAAAATGGCCCAGAAAATGTCATTTGGATTCTTTGGTGGAGGAAGTCAACGTGTTGAGTATGTTCGTTTGAGAGGTCCCCATGACAAAGGACATGCTGAAATTGCCGTTTCCAAGCCAAAAGGTATACGCAATTGTAATTGAAGCCAAGGAAGGGGTGAATATGGGAGTCTTCTAGGTTCTGGAGTGGAAACTCCAACGTCGGAGCCTGGATTTTGTATTACGGATGGAATGTGGGATTCTGAGTCGGAATCAGACACTGAAGAATTTGTGTTCACCCATCATGTATGTTAAACGAATTGTGTGTAGGTAACTAGGATTCACAAATGTTTTACTGACATTCTAGCGAAGACTGAGTGATCCCAGTTCTAATCTTCAAAACTACACAAGAAGCACTGGATGGAAAAGAGGAGAGGGGAACAGTGGGAGTAAAAAGGCACGTTCCCAAAGCGATGGGTTGGACTACTGTGGTCTTGCGGAAATTGAAGCAGGCGATCTTAGAGACGGTACGAATTGACTCTCACCTTTTGAACACTTGGTTTGTCTATAGCTTTTTTCGTTCATTTCCGTCTTCCTTTTCGCTTATAAATGGCTTAAGGCTTATATTTCAGTTTCCGTCTCTTTTTGCCCTGTGCCTTATTAATTACGCTTGGGGAACTTGGCCGATGAGATTGACGTTTGCTTGCTTAAGGTAATGCCTGCCTGGCTACCCCTGACATAGACATGGAACAACCAATTTATTTTGTTTTTGCTTTTTGTTTTATTTCAGAGATTGGAAAAGAGAATGAGGAAGAATGTTCCTTAGGCACCTGTTGTTGCTATTCCCTTTCTCAGTCTCGTCCATTTTGTTGTGTATGTGCTTCTTGTGCCAATACTGCTTCCACCATCCGTAGATCTCAGTCCTTTAGACTGGATGCCATTCCATTACGTCCACTACCGTCCCATCACCATCACCCAAACCTTGCACATCCACCTCGATGCCGCCCAAGCAATACTAATCCCGGGGTTGGGAAATCACAACGAAGGTCCCTTATGGAAACCTCGGGAAATGCCCTTATCCCTAACCTGAAAAAGTCCATGTCGGCAGCTTGCATTTTGGATGCAAAAGCAATCTGCAAAGAGCAGCTACTTCGACATGTTCCCAACAAGCTGAGCTCCACCGGGGTCAGACTCCTTTACTTTTGTGACTTAATAGAGACTGAGAATGAAAATAAGGCTGACAACAAAGGCGAGTATTTTAGTTTTGTATCCCTTAGATCGCACGGAATGAATTTGAATGTTTAGAGATTTATATTTGCTATTCTATGGAGCTGTTGATATGGCGTCACAAAATCGTTGTTATGATGACATGTTATTTTAGAACTGGACGATGGTGCTTACAATCCGATATGGACAATGCGTGGACACACGCAGTCGTACCACATGTGGAGGGAGAACAGGCGTGCTCAATCCTCCCCACTCACCGCTTTTTTGACCTACATTTCTCTTCCGGCAGCAGCCATCATGAAAGGTACAACAACAACAACAAAGACCTTCAGCTTCCAGGTCTAAAATGACTTTGTCTCTGTAGATGTTTTGGAAAACCGAGATGAACCGGTGTTAACGTTTTGAGTTGCAACTATTGGAATCATTCGTCTACAACATAATCTCGATGTGTACAAGAAAGCGCTTTGGTCATAAACAACTTCTCAACTCTCACAGGCTTTAAGAAAAGGAATTTCCGCTATGAATTGTTGTCATGTGATTGTTATCTATTCATTGTTGTCAAAAACATTAACTATACTCAATATATGGATTAAGAATACATTCTTGTACATGTAACGTAACATTCCTTCCGTACCCGGCTTTTCTACCATGCCGAAATTTTTCACACTCGGAGGTTTGTTATAATAAAGTCAAACTACTGTATTCGTCAAATTCGGTTTCATTCATTTCATCTAGTCAGCTTTTCAGAACCACGCGATTGTTCATGCAAATCCCAAGAATCAAGCATTAAATTTAATTTGACGCAAGGAAATAATGAAGACTTTAAAAAGCTTTGGGTTGGAAAGTAAGTGTGTTGTTTATTCGGTGATTTTTTTGAGCAGTTGGTTGAAATTTGAAAAAAGTAGACAATGAGGGTTGGCAGTGTCAAATACAAACAGTTGGTTTTATGGGGACACTTGGGGAGGCCTGTTGGCTATGGATTCCATCATGGGGGCTGTGGGGATGAAGTTAAACGTCTTTTATATTCGATTCAGTTTGTACGGACGTATGATAGATAATATCTATAGACTAGTCTCCAGTTTGGCTGTTGCTTCAGTTACTTAAAAAGGCGAAATATGTGACTGATAACTGTGGCTATGACACCGTCCGATGTTTTCCTCTTCCCTTTTCTGGCACCACCCCCGCCGTCCTCGTCCTCAAGACGACCTGGAAAAGGAAAATAATACACTTAGACTAAAACAGGTTCTACGGGGCAGGGTGAGAATCTAAGGTCAAACGATCTTGTTTTACTTTCTACCATTAGAGAATTTCATTTCGAAGCAGGCAGGACATTTAGAGGACTGTTAGGGTGGGTTTACTGATGAACGGAGGGAGGAGGATGCGATGCTAAGTCTAGACTACAAAACGTTGCTCCGAAGCAATTTTTCAATTAGCAGCAACAAAGTACGTCTTTTGCTTGGGGGACCTCATCCGTCCGCTGCAGTAGTGCAACACTCAAAATCCTTTTGAAAATGTGATCTAACCTGACAATTTTCCTGTGGTTAGAATCTTCCGTCTCACAGACTCCCTCCTCTTCTTTTCCTGAGGGTCTTCCACAGCATCGTCATCCTCATCCGAGTCGTCATGCTCGCCCCCTTTCTCATCGTCATCATCATCATCCTCCCCGTCATCGTCCTCCTCTAACAGTCCTTCTTCCCCACTCAGGTCCTTACCACAGTAGTCCACGTCCGCCGGACAGCATCGGTACTCACGCAGGAGCTTGGGCTTCTTTAATTTAAAGCTGAACCTGTCACCATCATCATCATCGTCGTCATCATCATCTTCCTTGCTATCATCATCGTCGTCATCATCGTCGTCGTCGTCAGAGTCGGAAAGAGTCATTATGATGCATTTGTCTATAGACATTTACACATTCATCATCATTGATCTTAAGGCAGTGGTGACTGTTGATGTGGTACCTTCGTCGTCATCGTCGTCGTCTTCGTCACTATCATAGCATCCCTCGTCGTCACAAGCGGAAATTAAATAAATCCTTTTCATCCATTGGAATATCTCGTCAATGTCGTCCAAGTCCCCTGTTTGGACATATATCGAAACATTGAGACGGAATGCAAGGAAAAAGGTAGTAGACTGCGAGTACCTTTGAAAATGGAAGGAAGTCCGTCTTGGTAGAAGACGAGTCGAGGGAGGATCGTAACACGAAGATCTTCTTCAGCGATTGAAGTGTCCGTTGTTTTAACAAAGAAAATCCCAACGTCCTCAGCTACATTGGGTATAATAGATGTGAACCATGAGGATTATTAGATTCGGACCACTTTGGAAAATGATTTACCGTCGTCATCAATGGTTTCCAGTTCTTTCAAAATGTTGTCGCACTCTGCCCCACAGTCGTCTTCGTAGAAGAGGACGGCCACATTGTCTAAAGAAAGATTCATAAATAAAGACCCCCACATTTTAAAACCATAACCACATTCCACATTTTGTTACCCAATTCGTCAACAAGCATACGAAGCGTTCTGTGGTCAACTTGTTCAATCTGGTCCTTCTTTGCAGCTTTCAACTTGAACACCCATTTCATCACGTCCTACAATACAAAGCTTGGGTTGGAACTAATCTGATAACATGACCTGAAAGATTGTCATACCTCTTCCCTGGTCAAATCTCCAGGATAAATCGTGGGGAACCTTTCCCTATAGTAGACAAGGGCGGGGAGGTCCAGGTCGTACTCTTTGAGCATAGCTTCGTCAGAGATTTTGACCATGGAAATGTCCTTCTTGTCCAGATCGTCATCAATATTCTCCAGCTCTTCAAGCACCCTCTGAGACTTCTTGTCTCCAGATCGATAGAAGAAGGAGACGACGTCATCCTCATTTTTGACGAGACGTTGAAGCATTTTCAAATTGACTTCTTCAATCTGGTCGGCTAACTCAAGGTTTTGTTCGTCAGTTAGCCAGGCCAGAACTGAAATTAAGCGGAAATTGAAATTACTATGTACTCTAGATTTATAAGGTTTAAAATCCTCAACCTTTGTCCTCATTCAGCAAGTCTCCTTTATAAACGAGGGGGTCTCCATTGCGGAAAAGGACGAGGGCAGGAAAAGACTTCACGCCAAGTTTCTTTTGAGCAAATTTGGTTTCCTCTGTTGTAACCATCGTTATGCCAGCCTCATCCGCGTCGTCGTCCAGGGACTCAAGTTCTTCCAAAATTTGATTGCATTTTGACTTTCCCTTATCATCGCAGTCACCACCTGCGTCATAATAACAACGATCATCTATCTCATATTCCCCAACGACTTATAGTATCACTGACTGAAATATGCTGCCACGTAGGTCTGCGTATGAATTAGCTTCTGGAGCATTTCATCCGTGACCTCTTCAATGGTATCTGTGTGTTTTTGCTCTATGATCCACTCCAACACCTCCTCCTCATTGTCTACAAAAAGTCTAGTGCTATGACGCATTTTGGAACATTTTAAAACGGGTTGCCTTACTCAAGTCGCCCTCATATACGGATGGAATTTCGTTCTCAAAGTACACCAACACGGGAAGGTCTTCAAATCCATACTCTTTGGCTTCCTGATCATCATCGATTTTGACGCAAACGATACCGTGGGAATCCAGCTCATCATCTATCAACATAAAAATATCAATCCATTAAGGTAATCTTGGGGCTAAATGAGATGGAGGTTGCTTACCAATGTTTTCTAGTTCCTCTAAAATTTTGAGATCGCCTTTGTCATCTTTGTCATAGAACAGAGCAACGACGAATGGATGATTCTCAATCAATTGGTCCAACATCTCGTCCGTCACACCTTCAATCTCGTCCGATTTGACTTGGCGCACGAGCCATTCCAGAACCTAAAATTGGTCAAATTGTCCCAAAGTGTCGACAAAAGTTGGAACATTAGACCAACGTACCGCATCTTCATCGTCCAAGTCACCCTCGAACAAATGAGGTATTCTGTTCTCAAAGTAAACCAAAGATGGGAAACGAATTCCCAACTCTTTGGACTTGCCTACGTCACTTATTTTCACAAAGACAATTCCATGTTGATCACACTGTATGACCAAAGTCTCAAAGGTAAATATCTTGATTCGAATGGTTTCTTTCTTTCCACGCTTACCTCATCGTCAATGCTTTCCAAGTTGGACAAAACTTTTTGGGAACGCTTATCATTTTTGTCATCTGCAAAAATTAGAAAATTATTAGCTTCTTGGCTTGTATGAGCTCACGTAAAATAAAACAAAATATTCAACCGGGAGAATGAGTGTTCACTTTCGTTTTTGGGGGGCATGCAAATCATGAAAAGCGTATGTAAAAATGCAGGGTGTCACATGAAATCATGTACTTTGTGACCCCGTGTACTTGTCCCCCACTGGATAACCCACTGTGCCTATGGTGGATGAGGTGAATGAATGAAACAAATTTGGTAAGGATAAGAAATTGAGTAGGGGAAGTCATGTTAGATATTCAACCAAAAACATATAAAAGCAACAAAAACGTTTAAATGTCTTCATATCTAGAACAGAACATAAAATTATTTTGATACTCACAGAGTAGGACGGCCACGTCTGAGTGCTCGGCTTCGTCATATGATAAAGAATAAGAAATTGTTTTAATCTGGTTAGTCACTTTAAATGAGTGAATGATACTGAAATGATAAATGATATCGTATCGTTTTGGCCTATCTAGACTATCTAACTAAGGTACGGTCTAAAAGTTATATCTATAACATAAAGAACCAATCAATTAATCCATCATCATGAGCTGAGATACATAGATAGAGAGCATGAGAGGGGCAAGGTGAGACAACACCTATTAACTTACAGAAAATGACTGAGAGTTGGTTGTTATTGTGGATGAGCATGTCCAGCATTTCATCCGTCACCTCCTCAATCTCATCAGCTTCTATTTGTGCAGTGAGCCATTCCAGCACTTGAGAAAGATATCAAAGCAGTTGAAGGAAGTTACAAATTAGTGGACCAATTCCTCACCCTTTTCCTCCTTCTTCAAGTCTCCATGGTAAACGGATGGAATTGTGTTTTCAAAGTAGACGAGACTGTACAGAATTTGGACTCAGTAAAGAATTCTCATTGGGTTATTTATTACGTACGCAGGGGTTTCGTCAATTCCATATTCGGCAGTTTCGTGCATGTCATCTATTTTCACAAAAGCTATGCCTCTGGCGTCCAACTCGTCGTCAATATTTTCCAGCTCGGCTAAGACGTCCAACGAACTTTTCCCATCGTCATCATAGAAAAGGACGGCCAAATGCTTCTTTTCTGCAAAGAACGGTTCAGGCAATCAAGGGTTTAAAAAGGACGCTATCCTTCTATACCTTTTATTAATTTTGTCAGCATTTCTGCGGTGATGTCCTCAATTTCATCAGCTTCTTTTTGATGAAGGAGCCATTTAAGAACGTCTTCCTCGTCCCTCAAATCTCCGTCGTACACGTTGGGAATTTTATTCTCAAAGTAGATGAGGGCTGGGATTTCGTCATCCACGCCGTATCCTCTGGCCGCTTTCTTGTCCTCTGTTTTCACAAACTCAATGCCATGCTTAGAACAGTCGTCGTCAATGCTTTCCAACTCCTTCAAGGCTCTTTCGGAAAGGGGGCTGGAGTCGAAGAAGAGAACTACAAGGTGCGGTGTCGAATCAACTAATGACACCAATGCCTTGGCGGTCACAGTTTCTATCTCTTCAGAAGAGTCGTCGTCGTCGTCGTCATCATCGTCATCCTTGCTGTTGTTATCATCATCGTCATCGTCGTCATCATCATCATCGTCGTCGTCGTCGTCGTCATCATCGTCATCATCATCCTTCTCTTTAACCAACCATTCCAAAACTGACTCCTCAACTGTTAGGTCCCCTATGAGTCATACATTTACGATCAGATCAGAGCCTACTATACGGTCACTTCGCAACATACCTTTGAAGACGACGGGTTTTCCAAACCTAAAGTATACCAGACCAGGTAAGGACTTAATACCGTATTCAGCTGCCAAGGCGTCATCTTGAATCTTCACAAATCCAATCCCTGAGAATATATATGCACAAGGTTGTTATGGAAACCATTTTGATGTATTGCGGGAATTACCCAAGTCGTCTGCCTGAAGATTCCAAAAACAAGGATAACAGTGTTTGATTACATCAATGGATGGATGACAGAATAATTAAAACCCTACCTCATCGTCAATGTTCTGAAAAATTGAAATTGATGACATTATTAAGATCACTATAAATGCTTATTCCTAAGTCAAGCCTCACCTCCAGCTCTTTTAGCACCTTATCACATTTTTTACAGTCAGGCTTGTCTGAAAATAACGATCCATCTCATGTAATACATATCTCAGGAAAATGTATTTGTATTAGATTAATTGAAAATCGAGGTGGAAGCTTGAAGTATTGATGGATGGACCAAGTCGGATTCGTAAGAGTTAACCAACTTTGTCCTCTAGACTAAGGTAAAAGGTGGAGGGACAGAGTAGGTCATTCACAAAGACTTCCGTGAGACGGTTCATTTTATCTCACTTTTCTCTCAAACCTGTTGAGACAATTCTCAAGTCTCTTTTTTGGGGTACTATGAAACAAACTAATTTGAAGTAGTGTCAGGGCTACCTACAGGGCTCTTTCGGTTCAGGACTCACGACATGTTTTAAAATAAGTACGTTCTTACTTTCGGCTTCTTCTGACTCCTTTGATCTACCTTAATTTTTAACAATCATAGACATTATTTCATTTGTATTTCATTTGTAGGTCAAAATCTTGAGGGGGAAAGGGTATCTCTGTGCTACACTACCACTAGTCTTAGCCTATGTTAGAATTATTCAAAGTGTCGTCATGTTGCATGTTGAATTAAGAGAATAAGTAAGTCATATCTACTAAATTGAGAAAATAATTATGCTGAATGAAGGGTGACTATGTTTTATGAACCTTGTTAGGAATTGTGTTTAGAAGAGGTAGAGTATTGGCTCACAGAACAGAACTGCTACGTTGCTACTTTCATCCTTGATGATTTTCTTCAATACTTTTGCATTAACTTCGTCTATTTGATCATGATCGTCCATTGCGTCAAGAGATGTCAAGAACCCCAAAACTGCTTCCTACAAAATCATTGTTTTATAGATGGCAAGAAGAATTAATTGATTACTATGGGCACCTCATTTTCCAGATCTCCAGAAAAGACGTCCAATTCTACCATGCAACACCAATCAGTT
>JAQIWU010002413.1:0-12277 GCA_034696445.1 Isotomiella minor
ATGTAATAAACTCAAGCGTGGAAAAACGGGGTCTCAAACTGCCTCTTCCATGACTGATGAAGCTCATTTCCCATGCAATCTCAGTTCTAATTTTAAAATGTTCCAGAAAGTTTCTCCCATTTTGTCACAAAACTACGTGACAAAAGGTCCCCACTTCTGTATCAAGTGCTGCAAGGTACGATAAAATAGGACTTGGTCAACTTCGAAGATAGATAAGTGTGCCTTACTGGTACCTTGTCTCCTGCACAGTCGCAACTGATGACATCGGGTGGAGTACTCAGCTTCCGCTTCTTCGAATCCCAGCTAAACGCTGATTGAAGTAGTCTGTCATTTTACAAAATTGTGCTACTTTGTCATCACAATTACTTATTATGGGTTTGCTCTGAATATTGACATTGCTAGTCAAATTCTTTCTTCAAAAATATCTACAAATGTCAAATTGACATTTCTAAATTTAGCACATCAATCATCTTTCTAAGGCTTCTTCAGCATTGACTCTGTACTTTAGAACATTAAACTACAGTTGACCATTTCGACTAGATTTTTAACTATTATCATCCGTCGTTTAATTGCTTCATACTGATAATTAAGTTGTAAAAAGACTTTTTCGAAAATGCGTTTAACAATTAGGCTTTATACGGTTACGCAATACGCACAACAGAAATCTCAAAGCGAAGCCAAACCAGTTTTCATGTTGTGCAGACGCTTTGGTAAATAAAGTTGCTACTCTATGTTGATGAATGACAATTCCACAGGACAATTTCTTTCCAAAAGGTGGTATTATTTATTACCTATTTGTAAGGTACCACAATTGTGTACATTGGCAATGGGCTGCAATAAAGTTCACCTCTGCAATTTTCTCACAATTATCGTTGGGATTTGCTGGTTGTGAAATGCCCTGCAACTTTTATTCACGTCAATAGAAGATCGCTGTTTACTCCATTCTTAACCTTCACGTTTTCAAGGTTTGGGTGCTGTAAAGACAATTAAAACAAGTCTCCGAGACTGGAAATTATCAGTAGAAGCTGTTGTTCGAACTGTATTCAGTGCCTAACTAAATATTTGCAATGTGGCTGAGAAATACTACTGTCCTCCTGTTGTACCTTCAGTTATTAATTTTAACAAATGTCCTCGAAACAGAACAGATAAGCACAGAAAAATTCCTTACGCTCACTCGAAACGAAAAATTAAGGCTGGATGAGGTAAGTTGAGACACACAAATCAAACTGCTTGTTTAGAGATTCAATTGAAAACATTGCCTTCAACAGTTTAAAGCACTTGTCTCGTCGAAAGTTCCACATGAGTACATGAAGACTGAGGTTTACTTAATTAGATGGCTACGGAGTAAGTCCTAATTCATTGTTTTCAAGGGTGATTTGATTATTTTATTCATGATGCTTTACTTTATAGACAACCATTTTAATGTAGTGGAGGCAGAGAAGCAGCTTCTTGACGTAAGTCAAGTATACGCAACGTTGATAAGTACTTTAATCTAATTACACTGCCTATTTGAAAGTAGACGCTTCTCTGGAGGGAGCAAAATGGCATGGACAACATCCTTAAGGAAGACTGGACGGCGTTCGACGCCGAGTACAAGTACAACATTGAAGGCTGTGACAGAGAGGGCAGGCCAAGTTAGTCCTACCATAATCTATTACACTGGTGTCTATTCTGATTAGGATGTTCAATAAAATAGTTGTGGCCATCCATGCTGGCGATTGGGACCTTCGACGAGCTGTCATCAGCGGCAATGAAGGGAAAATGCGTCGTTACATGGACAGATTGTTAGAAGAATCTTCGGTGTTACTAAGGAAAATGCAGGAAACTGGAAGTAACGCTACACAGTTTATCACTGTTATGGATTTCAAAAACTTTAATCTCCCCAGCCATGCTTGCCCACGGTGTAAGAAAAATGGATTTTGAATACAAAGTACTTAATTTGAAGTCCCTTTGTTGTTTAGGTATTCCTCTTCTGTTCCACGTGCTGCGCTCCTACCAAAATCATTACCCCATGTATGCTCACAAAATAATGACAATCAACGGTAGGTGTTGCCTTAATGTAAAGTTTGCTTCCGTCGTATAAATTGCTTTTGACTTTGTTTCCACTTTACCTTTTAAAAGCACCACAATATGCAATTCCCCTGTGGGACATTTTCAAGCACACCTTGTCTGAAGATGTAACCAATGTGTATCGCTTTTACGGTAAGGTTCAGATAATGGGAATTGAGGAAAGAAACGCCCTGACTACACCGGAAACATTTTGTGTCTAGGTCGAAATTCAAAAGAGTGGAAAAATTCTTTGAACGAAGACATTGACTCAAGTGAGCTCACGAAGACGTTTGGAGGAACCAAGGCAATGGGGGTGGATATGGATGATATAAGACTGAAAAAATTAGCTTTCAAGTGTTTTGATAAATAAGTCACTTATCAATGGTGGTGACATGTTTTTATTTTTATTATTGGATTGCCCACACATGTTTTATATAATACTACTGTCGGTGATTGAGTTAGAATTCTCCATCTTTGAAGAGCTAGTTGTCAACTCATTAGTCAGTATTTTTCTTGACCTCTTGAGTACGGAGACAGAGCAGCAATTACATCCAACTATGAGACACAAGAGTAGAAGGGCGTGAACGGTTGCAATTCGGATGGCATGAAATCCAACATGAAACGCCCAAAATATAATCTTCTTCGTCAGATCGCCATCTCCGCAATATTTCTCTACAAAAAAATATTTGGGATCCCCATTAAATTAATTTGACTGATGATGACGGATCTTCTTACTTTTTCCATGTTGAAAGGCATTTCTAAACTCCTGCAGCTTCATCTCCAATCGCACGCTTGTCGGGAGGTGTTTCATCAACACCACCAACAAAATGCAACTGTGCGTTCGTGACAAGGTGTAGAGAACAATGTTGACATATCCGCCATCATACCGCTCAAGAGGGAGACCGAACGCCATCATTAGCCGGCTAAAAGGCTTTATGACCAGAGTTAAAATTGACAGGGTCAAAAGGAGTTCCAAGTAAAATTTCAATCTGCAAAACAACAACGTTTATTTATAACTGAATGCTTATCTTGCGAACAAAGCAATCGCATCACCTTAGCATTGGATTTATTTGTGTGGAAGAGCACTGCTTTCTCACGACCCTGCATTCAGTCCTGACTTTGGCCAATGTCACATGAGTACGTCGTAACAAATAGAGATTCAAAATGCAGAGAAAGATGCTAGGAAGGTAGCGGTAGACTAGGTACAGCAAAACGTCCAACACTTCATCAAACCGAGGGTGGCATTTGTATCCACTGTCAAATAAAAAAGGCAAAAAAAGTTAATTCAACGTGACAAAGAAATGTGTCAAGTTGGCTGTTTTACTAAGTATTTTCTTGGGACACGAGCCATTTTTTATCCCAAAGTGTAAAATGTTGCTTTGACAACTTACTCTGTCAGACCGTGCAAGAAAAACCCAAAACTTGTGTAAAGAGCTGGGAACATTATTCCGATGAAGGCAAATTGCAGATAAATTTTTTCGTCTCTGTTCGTCTCCGATGCCGTGACCAATGTGTCTTTCCTGTACAGAAACAAACTTGATGAAAGGGTGACGGGGAAATATGAGACTATGGGTTCATACCCGAAAGTCCTCCAAATGTCATAGATGACTGCAGTGAGGCAGAACATTTGTGCAATTGGAACATAGTAGCAGAACAAATCTATGGGAGACCGAACTCATAATAATTAAATGTTTCAGTATACAAAATGTAAGGCTTTCGCACTTACCAACCAACGGACAAAAAGTCAGATATTGGAGGTCGTAGCGGTGGACAAGGATGGACACGTAGTCCCAGTGGAAGGCTCCTGTTTGTGTCAAGTTGACAATCCTTTGCAACAATTCCAATGAGATGAAACAAAATTGAGCCCATCCGTGAAAACTTTGCTTCTCCCACAAAGCGATGTAAGTGAGGAAAATGATGGACGCGCAAGCGATTTGAACCCAATCGTTGGCATAGCTGAATCTTGTAAGACGGATTTGATTGTGCAAACGTGCCTATTAAAGCATTCAAACTCTATTGTTTCTGATTTCGTATTAAAGTTGGAAAAGCATACCTCTCCATTAACAAGAAGCCACAGATTTACATTTTCTCTTACTTCAGGATCTTGAAAGACGTGAGAAATATTGAAACTCGAATTATAATTGCCTTCGCAACCAAATTTGGAGAAATTTTGTACTTCCTGTTCTTGGGGTGCTGTAGGAGGATCATTATAAACTTGTAACTTAACTGACGTTTTATCTTTTGTGATTGGTAGCTTGAAGTAAGTTATAAAATTATTGCCATTTTGTGCAAAGGCGCTTTTAAAAGTAGGCTTAGAATCGTTGACAGTTCCTTCGCCTTCGTCATTCGGTAGAAGGGGTTCAGGAGAAGGAGTTCCTGCTCTTGGTAGGGGGAGGCAGGAAACGTTATTATCAGGGTGCTGCTTGAAGTCAAACATTAGGAAAGGAACTGAAAGTATCGCTCCTGTCACCACGAGAGACAAAAGAAGGTAAATTTGTGTGCAAGCCTTCATTATTGTAAACTATTAACTAATACAGTTTTTAGCTACTGCGACTTATTTTATTTCCATATTGAATGTAGGCAGATGACCACAAATAAACGGCAATAGTAAAAAATACGATGTTGCTGTGAAGAGGTTCTCCAAAGTACTGACGAAGACGTGCGACAGCGTCCTTTCTTTGGCTCTTTTTCCTGCAGATTCATCAAACTCATTCCAATAAAGCTTTTGTTTGTCCGAAGATGCCAAGAATAATAATATATACGCCACTTCACTTCACGACTTTTCATCATTGGATTTATTTCTGTGAGGATTTTTTGTGACCATTTAAGTTTAGCCAAGCTGTCGTCATTCTGGTTATGAGGTGGAAAATTGCAAAGACTAAGATTGGGTACATTATGTCATGTCATGGCTAGCCATTGCCTGCATTGATTATTGTGATAGCCTCAAGAGTGCAACAAGCGTAAGCGTAAACTGGAATGAATTGGAAAATGTCGGAATATTTCATGAAACATGGAATTGGACATAGGTGTTCTTTCTTTTTTCTTCACGATTGTCATTGTCAAAGGCTCAGAGCGAAAAATGAAGACTATGTGCTGATGGCAAATTTAGTTTTATTCATTATGATGATGATGATTGTTGCAAAAAGAAAGAATGACACTGTGGTTGTTGCCAGTTTAATGCGCCTTGCAAATATTCAGTGCTTAATATATATTTTTCATTCATTCATCATCCTGTCTCTCTTTTCTCAGTAGAATTGCATTGCTATGGTGTAATTGCTTGGTCCATCTATTTTCCAGGAATCCTGGTTGAAGACACGACATTCTAAATGTTTATGTTGGTCCTCAACCTGAAAGGCATGTAAACTGATGATTGATGGTGGGGATTATAAAATGTGCACAAGAATCATAATCCAGACAAATGAATCTCTTGAAGAAAACAATGGTTTGCCAATAGCACTCTATAGGGGTCCTCCCTCCCTGACTCAAATTAATTTTACTATTAAACTAGAGTTACAGCAATTTCATCTCACTACATTCGAAGAAAACCTTTTAATCGTAAGACATGGGAAATTCCAGAACGAAGCTTACATAAATTAACATAAAGCTTACAGAAAATGTACGCGGTGTTTTTGCACCGAGACCGAGAACCAGATAGAAAATTGTGGATGACACTAATCCCAAAAAAGCGATGGAGTGGAAAAGAGGCAGGGCAGAGGGTATTGGTTCATAAGTCCATTGAACTAAGGTGTCTGGGGATTATTTGACACTTTCACATGTAAATATTTTAAGGCATTTTTGATCTTGATTTAACCTTGACTTTTCCATTTTAATGAAAATCATTATACAAAATGACAATTATTGTATTATTGCGTAGTTTGTATAATTTGCAATGGCAGTCTCATAATCATAATCATGATACCTGATCGAGATACAAAGGCCTGGAAAATCTGTGCAGATTGAATGACATTAAAATACCACAATAAAAAACTTATCTAACTTTTTTACGCATATCACATCACATTGAGAGGAAAGGTTCATAAATCTGAAAAAATGGAAATTGGGACAATGGTGGCCACACATGGGAAAATTGAATTACAATTCGATGTCAAAGAGGCAGAAACTAATTGATATGCAAAAGTAAAAATATAAAAGAATGTTGGGATCGGAACAGAATGTCACTCTACCCATAGCATTCGGTACAGTT
This sequence comes from Isotomiella minor, assembly GCA_034696445.1. NCBI lineage: Eukaryota > Metazoa > Arthropoda > Collembola > Entomobryomorpha > Isotomidae > Isotomiella > Isotomiella minor. Next base: position 6,254 of record JAQIWU010002413.1, read on the forward strand.
GAAATCCTTGGTTTATCTTTGATCCGAAGATGAAGACCTTTTTAGTCGTTCTTGCTTTGGCAGTTGCTGCCCAGGCTGAGAGGAAGGGCCTGAAGGACTGGAAACTCATGGGCCCACTCCAGAGGTTGAAGGAACACAGGGTAAGTGTAACATCGAGTTTTGTATTTCAAGGCCAGGGACTTGTCAGAAATCACATAAAAATCCTAGCAAAACTGTCCCGAAAATGGAGACGTACCTGACCCAGAACTCACTTTGAATTTGGGACTTACCATCGACGATGGCCTGATGCTCCAGGATACGGACTTCGAAACCGGTGCGCTCTAGCGTTTTTCTTATAAAAAGAAGGGGGGATCCATTATTAACTTCTGCACTTCTCTGCAGGCGTTACCTGTATGTCCGGCCGCTCAAAGGAAAGCTTCCAGTCTCTTTTGACAGTGAAGGTCCCAGAGCATGCCAAGAACAGGCCAAAGAGTGAAGCTCCTATTCGCAGGAGACGTCAAGCTGTGCCAGCCTCCTACGACGCTAGGACCTTGGGTAAACTATTTTATCTTTCATCCAATATCCTGAAGCTTTATGATGTATTTCTATTACAGGGCTTGTTGGACCAGTTCTGTATGTACCTAAAAAAGGAATTGATGATACTCAGAGTTAAAATATTTGCTATATTTTTAGTAACCAAGGAAGCTGTGGGTCATGCTGGACTTTCTCTGCTGTAAGGTTTTGTGATAATTTTTCAGACTACGATTTTATCTCCCAAAAAACCAACTAAATACAGACCGGTGCTATGGAAGGAGCCATCAAAAAGAAAACTGGAACCCTGCCCTCAATGAGCCAGCAGAACTTGGTCGACTGTGTTACAGGCAAGTACAATAAGTGGGGCAAGTTGAGACACGTGTGAAGATATTAATTCTTACAGCAAGCAACGGTTGTAATGGTGGATGGATGATCGACGCATACAACTATGACAACACCAATGGGGGAGTCGACAACTCCACAGGTAATCTATCTCATCTGTCATTGCACCCAAACATAAAATGCTAAACAATTTGCACCTCTATCCACTTCCAGTGTACAAATATCTTGCTACAAAACAAGCATGTAAGACAAAATATATCAATTTCAATAGTGGAAATTAACCTGAAACACTTTGTATGATACAGCTTGCAAGTACGCCACAACTGGAAATGTTCTTCCCAAGATGACTAGCTCTGCTTACACCACACAAGGAGACGAAACCGACCTCAAAAATAAACTCTTCGCCCAAGGAGTTGTAAGTGATATAATGACGATGAACGTAGAATGGTCTTCTATAACCGTTCGTCTTGTAGATCGCTGTCGCTATGCAAGCTGGCACCACCGCTTTCCAAAACTACGTTGGTGGAATTTACTCCTGCTCTAATTACACCGGTGTTGACCATGGAGTCCTTCTTGTAGGATATGGAACCAATACCACTTCTGCACAAGACTACTGGATTGTAAAGAACAGGTAAACTCTGGTACAATACTTGAGAAATTCCAAATCGCTTCACTAAACAACTGTATAGTTGGGGAACCACATGGGGAGAACAAGGATACTTCCGAGTGCTCCGAAACAAGGGATCCTCCCTCGCCTGTGGAATTCCAGACTATGCTAACTACCCAATCATATAAATTGTTTGAGATTAGCTTGGCTATCGGTTATTGGAATTATTCACGGATTTTTATTGGTCTGTATTTCAATCTAATTACGAATAAAGCATTTGGAAACTAAAAAGACTGGTACTTCGCTTCAGTGATTTTTCACCGGTGGGTATTCTTTTGCACACCAATGCCCAGAAGCAATTGTTCCTTAACTTTTTCGAGGTCTCACTTTGCCTCTATAACAATGCCATATCCCGAATACACAAAGTGTCCCAGTTTTATATAGATCCATGTCCCAGAGGTAACTCCGCTTATCAGTGCTCAAAGTTATGATAGGCATGTCCCGAAAATATTTTAGAACGAGCAACTCCAGAAATGTCTGCAATGGCCAAACAATTTCGGCTAGCATGGGTCCTTAGTTTTACTCGTAGATGCGTAGGAAGGGTTTTCAATGCTGTGTGATAACACAATCTGCAAATAACAATCAATATAAATTTTATGAGTTTCGGTTTAACTTTGTTCCTTACGATTCTCCATTTCCTTTTCGCACGACCATAATTTTTTCATAAACTTTGTTGGAGTCAGACCTGCATATTTTGGCCAAGATATGCACTGCCCTCTGCAGTATTCCACTCAGAAGAAAGCATTCCATGAGAAAAATTTGTTCCAACTTGTTTGAAATTTGATTGATTTCGGCATCTTTCTGTAACCCCTGTAAAGAAATATGCATGACGACTTTCAGACTTTGAAAAAAGTCAGTTACAAAACACTTGAATGTTTAGCTAGCACTCACTTGAATGTCACTAACGGTGAAACCGATAAGAAGATTGAAGAGGATGATGGTCGCGACCATGATAAAGATGGCGTACATAAGATGACTGCTGAAGGGGTACACGAGTTGAACGTCAGTGTGGAAAATCTCGTCGTAGTTTAACTCTCCAGTCATCATCGTCAAAACTTTTACCATTGTAGTTGGCAAGTTTATGAACCCTGTCGACTGTTGACAATGAAAAGTCAGAAATCTCATTATACCCCTATTGACATAATCTCACGTTTGGGAGAAGGATGTTGAACGAAAACACAAACGCAATGAGGAGACTGGAGAAAATGGTGATGAAAATCAAAAAGTTCTTAAACACCTTGGAAATGAAATTAAAAGTTAATTGCTATAGTAATTCTCTATGAAGTACGACTTACTCTTGATAGGATTTCCACATAAATTCCATGGTCTGGAAAAACAATAATTCCTTTCCTCCCAAAAATTGAAGCAATGGAAATTACAATCCTTGGAAATTTTGCCAGTTGGCACAGCAGTAGGGTCCATCCCAAAAATATTCCAAACTGCGATTAAACGAAAGTCATGGAGAAAAGCATAATGTCTTTGGGATATTATCAAACTCTTACGGCGGATATCTGATAGTCAAGAGACTCTATATTCCAGCCGATGAGTCCTAGAGAATAAATGTTTGGGACGGTTATGAAAATAAATGCCAGGAGCAAACACTGTCCGAAGTTTTCAAATCGCAGGTACATTGATCGCAACCTGATGAACTGAAATAGTTCTTTGACGGCTATAAGACAGGAAAATAAAAGCAAAAGCCCTGCTCCAGCTTCAACTACCGGATCCACAACGCAAGACGTTCCATGGCCTTCAGGAGCCTCCACTTCCTTCTTCTCGCTCGCGTTCTCATTTTGGCTTTCACTCGGCCTTGTTACATAGGGACAGTGCATAACAAATACGTTGATCAACGTTGATATGTAAAGAAGCAGCCAAATTAACTGTTGAATAAAGCAATTGTTGTAATTAGGAGTCTCAATTCATAGGGAGCCCATAGATATATCACTCACATGAAAGAGTATTGCAGTGTAGCAAAAGAACTTGACCTTTTGCCACTTAAAGTACAAAAACGCTTGGACAAGAGCGTTCGTGAGGATCTGTCGTCTGACCCTGGGTTCCATTCGTTTTCTGTTCACGGAGAACAAAAATCGTGTTTCCGGTGTTCGGTGCACTCCGTCTCCGTGTTTGGTTTTATTGCATTTCTCGTGCTCTTCTGTACATGGCTCGGTTGGGGGTATAGTATTTCGTTTGGAACCAACCACGGGACTAAACAAAGATGAAGGCTTAGCGGATCTGTTAGTAAGTCAATACAATTTTGAACTTACTAGAAGTCGAGACATACGTTGACGCATGTGTGGGTGAAATCAAACAAGTTTTTGTTCAGCGAAACGTTGTCACAGGGAAGACTGGATCGGCTACAGTTCTCAATGTATGAGATGGATTGGTTGAGAGCTTCTTCCATCGCGTCCGGTGTGTGCTTATAGATTTCTCGAAGGGCACATGCGCCATCAATGGAGCTATCAAATGTTTCCTTTTTAAAATCTAAATTCTGAAAGTAAAAGGATGCTTACCTAATGTCAAAGCTGGCTTGATGGGTCAAGAGCTCAACTACAATTTGGGTTGCTTCATTGGTTGCCGCAAGATGAAGGGATGACTTTCTATAATTGTCAACAACGTTGACATAATGCTTCACTGTCTCTGCAGGATTGGGGGTCTGTACTACTTGGTTGCATTCCAGAAGCATTTTAACACAAACCAGGCCTTTCTCCACGTTTCCTACTCAACACAACGTGCATCGTGCAATTCATAACAGAAACCAAAATGAGATTTCCACTTTACCTGCTGAACAGGCGTAATGAAGAGGGGTTCTTCCAAGACACTCGTCCGCCTGAAGAGGACATTTGCAACGGAGGGGATCATCTAGAAGTTCTTTGAGTCGCTTAAAATTCCCCATTCTGGCCGCATGATGAATGGGATATTTGTCAATGCATGCTAATGAACATTTATGCTGCCCTTCTACACGAACCTCCGGACAAAAGAAGCTTTTGCACGATTTCTTGGATTTCTGGCTATCACTTTTGGAAAGTAAAGACGTTTCCGAGGACTCGGAAGGGGGAGAGGACGAGGTCGTCATTTTGTGGACTGACTTCAAACGAACCTTAATCAAGAATGCCGTCAAACTTTCTACTTCTCGTTGGAATAACGTTCACTTCTGTGATAAAAACGACAAGTTGCAACAGATTTTAACAAAAGATAGGTCGGAACTTTTTATACAATAATAATGTTGAAGTGATTCACCTCTTCTTTATTCACTTCATCTCATCATCAACTCAAACATGACACGACTGGACCATAATTGCTGTAATTTCGCTCCATTATCACTTGCGAATTATTGCATCATGAAAAGACAACAATTTGGGAAGGTGTAATTCGCAAGCACAACCCAGCAGCACTATATTGAGTGTCATTCCCACCAGCATGTATTTTTCATGAAGGTAGTAATTAGACTGCCCCATAATAATTATTCAACCATAACCTATGACGCTTGGTGGAGCATTCGAATTGAGGAACTCCCTGGCGAAACGTCGAGAACAATTTGAAATCATTGTTTGGGCAGAGCTGACAATTTTAATTTTTGGAATCCTGAATACTTTAACAATAAAAATAAATGTGACTTTATCGTGACTAGCATAAATTCAGTTGACACGATGGGCGAGGAATGACAGATTGACAATTTGGCATAGAAATAGCATTAGTTAGAAATAACCAGCTTCGAAGATTTAGAAACATTTCCATGCTAGGATTTGTCGCCCTCACTTTGCATTATTTGAATGGCAGCAATTTTGACAACTCATAATTGGATTCATTAGTTAAAGCCATGTAGCGATTTTTACTATAATTATTTGCAAACTAACAGTTCCTATTTAGATTAGGAGAATATGGAAACTTTGTATTGTGTGGAGTTCAAAAAATGCCTGGAATAAGGAACTATTCTTCTTTTGGGATCAAAACTATTTCTTTCAGCGAGTATCTTGTATGAAGGTAAGCAAACGTTTCTGCGTGATGAAGATGAATACATAACAAAATTTCATTTTAGCTACATCTCGTAGATGCATTTTTTAGACTTTTCTGTGCGTAGTTGTAGTTCATGATTTTCGTAAATATAAGTCTACTGTGTACATTAGATAGATATTTTCCTCGTCTTCTATATGGTCTAGTCACTTGTGAAAATGGAAGTAAAAAGTAAACACTGTCATCAATCAAAAATGACATGTTTGCAGTATCTCACTTCGCCCCCATCACTTTTTCGGTGCGTCTTTTCCTGTCATTTAGGATGTTAATAATCTCTCCAGTCACGTAAGTAAATTGAGATGGATAGAAGATGCTACGGGAAGTGAAATACGTAGGCAGCTGGTCACATTCGATAACCGTGCCAAGTAAAAGAACGTAAAATCCTTGTTGTGTAAATGTGTCATATTTCTAAGCACTAAAGATGAACAACGCAGTTTGTACAGCAGAATTCTTTGTTTATCTTATCATGGGAGGGCAAAGAAGACTCTGCCCAC
>JAQIWU010002414.1:0-12274 GCA_034696445.1 Isotomiella minor
TTTTCTTCATTTTCTCTCAAGGAAAAAGACGCCACTGGGAAACATTCTACGTCGTGAGTCTAACGACAATTATGCATATATTATTATAATTATGCGACAATTATGGTTCTTTTTAAACTACATTTATGTAACCTCCGTGTGTGCATTGTGTGGAATAACCCCCAGAGATATGGATAAGATAGCTTTGACTTTGACAAATACAATTACGATATGTAGCATGCACCTAATTAGGTAGAAGGTTTTTTGTCACTTGCTTTCAGGTAGACATATTGGCTGGTTTGGTGGGTAAGTGAGTCTTTAAAATTTAATTTAACCCGTCTTTTTAAATGCTCGGTTTCTTTCTGTCCTTTTCTTGCGACATGCACACGAGACTTGTCCCGGGGTAGCCCGACAAACTGATTTGTATGTTGTTGTTGTTATTACTATCAAAAGCTACAGAGGAAAAGTAATTGTTCCAAAAACTATTAAAATTCAAAGAGCATACTACAAAGATATGGGGTATATATGGTGCTCTCTTAATAACACACAAAAATTTATTCATTCATATAGGCTGAATTGGATTTGCGAAACGAACTTTCCCAGGATTTGCTGGACTTACAAGCCTTTGTTTCCCTGCCTGACTTTCTCCTCTACAGCTCCAAAAACGCTGCCTTCTTCGTCCTCTCTTCCCTAGAGGGGAGCAAAAGCCGTCCAATAAAGGGATATTCATAAATCTCCTTGCTGGAAGGAAAGTGTAGTGGATTTATTACATTCTCATTTAGTCCGGTCGTTGGCAATAATAATGTCTGTTAACGAAAAGTTTAAATTGGATTCAAAGTACACTGGGCTGGAAAACAATGTCTGGTGAGTCTTTCAAACAAAATATCAAAACCAATCTTCGTCTTCCATGAGAGAGAAAAGGCAGGTTATAGGTTGTGTGTGCAAATTGTGAAATATGCGGTTTTGGCAATTACAGGGTTGAGCTGAATTCATTGAACGATGTTCTTGGAAATTGTGTTAACCTTGGTCAAGGTTTCCCAGACTTTCAACCAGCCTCTGATATTGTGCTAGAATTGGAGAAAGTTTGCAAGGCGGATCCTAATTTGTATTCCTTTCACCAGTACGCTCGAGCCTTTGTAAGTTGGCAGGTCGAATTTACATGCACGCTCGCTTTTCCTATGAACAAATTAAATTCGGTTGCTTGATCAAAAGAGAGCATGTATAGTCAGTTAGTCACACAATTCCGTATGGATGGAAATACTAATTACCTAATGCAAACAATTTTATGTCCAGGGTCACCCGAGGTTGGTGAAAGCACTGGCGTCACTCTATGGAAAGCTGTTGGGCCGGGAAATAGACCCGTTCAATGAGGTTTTAGTGACAGGGGGTGCTTATGGAGCACTATTTTACACCATAATGTCAAATGTTGGGCCTGGCGATGAAGTACGTGGTACAATTAATTTATTATTACGATCAAGGTGAAAGATATGAAGGATAATAATGGGTTAATCAATCAACACTTTCCTCCGTGCATAGGTCATAATAATCGAACCATATTTTGACTGTTATGAGCCGATGGTGAAGCTTGCAGGAGGAACGCCGAAGTACATAGCATTAACACCTGAACAGAAGGGAATAAAGCAAACAGTGGAGAAAGGAAAATTGGCTTCCTCCGCTTCCTGGACGCTGGATATGAAAGAGCTCGCAGAACTCTTTAATTCGAAGACGAAGGCTATTATCATAAACACTCCGAATAACCCCTTGGGCAAAATGTTTACCACCGAAGAGCTAACCGTATGTACCTGCTTTGCTTACGACTATGACTATGTACCTTTTCTCCTTAACTGACCTTATAGACTATTGCCGAACTTTGCAAGAAGCATAATGTGATGGTAATATCGGACGAGGTCTACGAGTGGCTGGTGTACGACGGGAACCAACACATTCGAATGGCATCTCTTCCTGGGATGTGGGAGAGGACTATTACAATCGGTTCGGCTGGGAAAACTTTTAGGTAATGAAAGTTGAGAGAGAGAAAGTTGAACTGGTCGGCTATTATTATTACGAAATCTTTACTTTTGTACAACACTGACCAAAAGTGCCATCGATTTTGCTTTTACCTACAAGATAAATAGTACCTATAAAGCTTGAGCTTAAACTTTAATTCCAAATGCAACATGAAGGGATTTTTCTCAACAGTTTGACCGGGTGGAAGTTGGGATGGGCATACGGACCTGAGAATCTCATCCGAAATTTACAAGTTGCACACCAGAATTGTACATACATGTGCCAGACGCCAGAGCAAGAGGCTGTAGGAGCAGCTTTGGAGAAGGAACTTCTTTTCTTGGGAACTGAAAAATCCTTCTTTCACAAACTTACCACCAGTCTTGCAGAGAAAAGGAATGAAATGGTGAAAGCAATCACGGATGCTGGATTAGTGCCTGTCGAACCAGAGGGAGGGTACTTCATTTTAGTGGACTGGACGCCTATTGGTATGCTCATGCATCATTCTAATTCACCTACCTACCTATAGACTTTCAAAACGGAAGGAAAGCTTTTGCACAATGGCGTCTATAGATCCCTTCGACAGAGTTTTGTTTGGGGAGGGATTTTGTAGCTTGAGCATTTCGCCTTCACCAAATCCATTCAAGCATTGCGTGAGGGAAAATTCGGAAGCTTAAATGAATTTTAGAAAGTAAAGTGCTCAATGCTACCAGCATGTTTGCTTTTTCCACGAGGACACATGAGAATGTACAGGTGCAAACTTGTGATACACCTTTTTGTATGTATGCTGTGGCGTACACTACTCTGTCTTAATGGGTACTTTCCATTTTCAATTCTCCACGTTTTGTATTGTGGTTCACTTCACAGAGTCAATTGTCGACTTGGGAAGCGAGACAGATCAATGGACCGACTTCCGCTTTGTGAAATGGTTGGCAAAGAAAAGACAGCTTTTGGGCATTCCACCCAGTGCCTTCTATTCTCCAGAGCACAAGCATTTCGCGAGAAATTATGTACGATTCAACTTTTACAAGAGACCCGAGACTTTAGAGAAAGCCAAGAGAATACTTCGCGAGCTACATGCCTGAAGTTTAATGCCTCCTTTGTACTACTTCACTTCAACCAGGGGCCAATAACATCCACTTCTTCTTACTTCACTTCACAAGAGCAACTTTACTACTTTCTCCAAGGCTCACTGCCATACAAAACCAAAATATAGGGTAGGCACCACCTTTCCGTTACAACTTCATTAGACAAATATAATGTCATTCCAACAAAACAAGTGTCTTATTTTAACATGACCTAAATAAAAACGGGACGTGTAATGAGATCATTCATGGGCAACTCGTGTTGCCCACGCTTTCACCAGACTTTTCTACGTTTGTTGATTCCTCTTTGCTGTTTCCTTGCTGTGAGACGTGATCACCATCATCTAGTTCTTCGGTGTTAATTGTTATACTTTGCAACTGCGACGAGGACGTCCTTGATTTGTGCCAGGCGATAAGGAAAATGCATTGAACAATGTGGAACAGGGTGAAAGTCCCTTCTATTGAGAGCAGTATGAGACGAAACTTTGACCTTGGGTTGACAATATAAGTGAGTGCTCCAGACACCAAGATACCGAGTCTCAGAAGGCAGTAAAGGAACCAGACCTGTATCATGCAGATGATGTCCTAAAGGGCATAGTAATTTTGCAATGTTTCACAGAAATACGCGTAATATTAATATTCTTACTCGTCTGACTCCTTCGTATAAGAGTAGAGCAAAGGATATTTCAAAAGCCTGTAATCCCATCAGGACTAATCCTTCTATTGTCACTTCTATTGATTTCAATTAAAATAATTATAATTCAGCTTTCTCCGCTCACGATTCTCATTACCTGAATACTCGGACGCATTTCGTATTTTCCGAATTATGAGAATGGTCAAAATTATGAATCCTAACGTCTGTTTAAAAATAATACATCACGATCACATCGACCTAAATAAATGCTACGTTTATATGTAACTCACAGCGTCAAGCAGGGTGATAACTCTACACACCTTTCGAACGTTTTTAAAATATTTAGATATACGCCTGGTGATACATGAAAAGGTGGAGTTTAACGTTCCACACATTTTTATTATCGAACTCCAAAATGTTTAAAGGAAAACTGAAAATGAGTGAAGTATGTACAGCTTAACGTTATCATCCTGCAAATAAACCACATTTCCGGTGTGGGTAAGCAATTAGTGCGCGTGTTTCCAGCATAGCTTGAAGGGTTGGTTTTGCAAGAAAAAAATGAGAATTATAGTAGAGAAATGTAGTCAGTTTTCAAAATTTTCTTTATTTCTCACGTCGCAGTAGTAGACTTAAACAGAACTATACCTTTTGCACATTGTAACCTTCTGCGAACTCCATTATTTAGCGTCTAAACTAAAACTTGAGTTGGTAGGTAAGTCATACGTATTATTATTAACCTTGTCAAGTAATTAATTACCTTAGATTTAAATTCAAATGTAGTTTTTTACGCCTATGATTAGGGTTATAGCAGCATCGAAATTATGGTTCACTATTATTATTTTAGATAGCCCTCTCAATCTATACCGTCATTAATTACCACTACTCATCGCGATCAGTTTATTTCAAGTCATATCAAAAATTAAACACCATAAACGATCACAAAACGCATTCTCCTTCCTTTGTTAACGAAAGGTTCATCATCATCATACCTACATTATTACAAGTCCCTAAACCATTAAAATCAACATACCACATTTTTGCATATTTCAATTCTTATGCAGTCTCATCCTGCCCTGCACAAAAATACAAAATACCAACTCATTTACACTGTACTACGTTGATGATTCTTTAAATGTGTAATTGTAATTAATGCCCCACAAGCTACCCACGTTTTTTGCACATAAATCAAAGCTGCTTTTGCAATATTGCCACGCTCCAGTCCAGTCTGTCATTTGTACAACCATGAGTTAATGAAGCCAATTAGTCAATTTGTTTTCACCATTATTTTGAACCAGCGACAGAACTGCCTATACATACTAGCTGTTAATTGTTTTTTTCTTCAACTTAAGGTAAACATAAAACTGGCGTGTAGTAAAGAGACGAATTTATTTTACGTTAATGACTGAGAAATGCTGCCGAAATTGTAAGTTTACAACGTGTCAACGCCTAAGGTCAAGATTATTATGAAGACAGTTATTTCATCCGTATAAAAATGTATCGGTAGCATTTTTTAAGTAGAACGGGTGGTTTACACACAGAATAAATAAGCTGCTATATTTTTAAGTAGTAATGATAACAAGTTGATTGTAGGACATACTACGTACCGACTCCGATAAGGTGTAGTTTGATGACGACCAGTAGTAGCAGCATATAATTGTGGGTCCAGAGAAATGTGATGTAGGTGGGATCACGTTCGACATTTGTGAGGAAAGCGTTTAGTAAGTAATTATATCGTACGTAAAAATGTAGTATGGTAGCTTACTTCATCTGGTTTACGAGTACATTTACAATGTGTATACAAATTGCCAATTATATATAGGTGGCCAGGATGATGGTATTAAAAATTAGCATGATGTGTTTTCTCATCATCACTGAATTTCCAAGAACACGCAGACTTTCTGAACTACAAACTGCTACACAAGACAATGGGCAAGATGGGGTTTTTGTTTAAGGGCGGTACTTGGTTTTGTAAAGTTGACATCTAATTCACAACTCCCACGGCTTTTTTGTTCATCTAAAAATTACTAAATATGGTAAGTCATAATGGTTGGTTTCGACTGGTACAAACTAAGGTACTTTACAAAGGATTTTGACGTTGTTCCTTCTTTTAAAAGGTGAGAAATTGAATCGCCTCTTGATCTTACGGAATAATTGAAACTCTTCCCTCAATCTGGAAACAATGCGAGGTTGTTAACATTTTGCATTAGAAATAAAGAACGAATTCCTCATGATCATAAAAATATCAATAAGCTAAGTTAAAAAAATAAGCTAAAACTTAATTAAACTATAGTGAAACTATTGGAACCTAATGACAAGTAGATGAGTCAAATAATGCATATGTCACAAATATCTGTAGAATATAGAAACATATTAGTCTCTTAAAATGGCAAAAAATAGTTACAATTTAACGCTTTATAATTAGTATTGCTGCAGTCAGAATCGAACGACGTAATAATAACAATAACTATTGAATAATAGTACGCAAAAAAACAACGAGTCAACCTAAAAAGTTAGTAACAAACAAAGTCCGATATTCAATATAGAGTTTACATCAGTTCCAGAGAAAGGTTGGTACTGTTTGTAAGATTAAGAGGAGAGGCTGATTGTTATGCGAAAAATTCTTTTGACTTTCCATACGATGGGGTAGTGCGCTTAGAGTCGTCTAAGACGTAGGAACCTTCGTCCTTTTTCCTCATTCTGTACACGATGAACATGACCAACAGAATGGCACAAAGGAGTCCAACTATAGCCCCACAAATAATTGCTGAAATACATATAAAAAAACAAGAACAATTAATTAAGATATACTGCTTCAAAGAACTGCAAAATGCATGTTTATCATGTATAATCAAATCAGCACATACATGCTTGGCCTACTAAGTCAAGTGCGATTTTATAAAATGCCTCACATTAAAAAGTCATGAATACTAGAGAGCAAGTAAATGAGAAGGAAGATTTATTTGATGACAGGAAGACAAGACAAGAGTGTCCGACGACTGCCTGCCTCACAAGCAAAAAAAAGACGATAAAGAAAAATACTGAGAGCACCTGCTAAAATCTCTAACTTTGCCCACCCACACAGTCACACGAGAATCAAAATGTGCATGTATGAAATGTGCATAAAACTTTGAAGGAAAAGTATACATTTACATTGTAAAAATATACGAAAACAGCGAATTAACACACTATCATTTATCTCACTAAATACTCAGGGACGCCTGACATTGTAACCTAATTTTATCAACAGAAAAAAGAAATTGGGGAAATGAGGGCCACACTCATTCATTTACTTCGGCTTCTAATTTGTCAAGGAAAGTGTGCCGATGTTTTGGCAATGCCTGTCAAAGAGGATAATTTATATGAGCCTTAAAAACTTGCAATCTTGACATTAGACAGTTTAATTAAGAAACTGCAGCTGGAATAAATCTAGGTGAAAGTGGTGGCAAAAGTGAAAGCGGAAAGGTATAGACAAAAGGTGAGCTTTTTTACCTGCTAGAATACCAGGTTGAGAGAAGAAAGACGCCGGACTTTCCTCCTTTCGATTGAATATATTAGTCGTTTCTTCTTCAACGGGGAAGTTGAGACCTCCATCTTCGTCTCCTCCTTTATTCCTCGTTTCTGTAATGTCTATAGGCCCTACATTTGGACTTTTCGGTGTTGGCTTCGGAGGTGGAGGTAGTTTGACTGTAGTATCTTCATCATCGTCTCCATTTCCTGAGCCGGAGACTTCCAGGTCGTCCATTCCCCCCATCCCCATCCCCATCCCCGATCCCTCATCTCCAAAAAACAAATCGTGGTCTATTTTAGATGACAGCTGTAACAAACAAATCAAAACCATCATAAGCATTATGCCTTTCTTTTGCAGACACGAAGAAGAAGATAATATGCTCTAATATAAACATTTTTTTGACTCTTCATACATACACACTGCACTTTTTTATGTTTATGGGTTCGTGTCAGGAAATAGGTAAACTGCCAGCTTTCTCGGGGCTCACTTTTCCATCAATTTTGCTGAGAGTGAAGCCATAACAGTTTTTCTTCATTTTCTCTCAAGGAAAAAGACGCCACTGGGAAACATTCTACGTCGTGAGTCTAACGACAATTATGCATGTGACCAATATTTATGGACGCTCGTACGAATAAATTTTTCTAAACTTGATGAGATGAGTTGGAAAGAAGAACCTCCGCAAAATCTGGAGTCTGCCTAAAGAATACTGCATAGCATTAAATATTTGAAACAAAACCGTATCTATCTACCAACGTAACTGGTGAAAGTGTCACCAACCCTTGCTTATACACAAAATGCATTCAAAAACTAATTAAATGTAATATGGCATGGTCATTGCATTTGTCAAAGTTTAAATTCAAACAGTCTCCCATATTCTGTATTTTGTCGCAGCAGTATTTTTCGTTAAGTTTTGGCTATAGTCAAGCCCGTTTTCTGTACCTTCCATTCCACAAGTATATCTTGTAACTCAATTAAACGAACTACACCCAAGTGATTTGCATAGACAATCCATTATAACCGTAATTTCATTCCGAATTCAGCGTCTTTTAATTGCACAGCATCGGCCTAGAAAACAAAGTTAAAAAGCTCAAGTTGATGCTATGGTCGGCATTACAGAAAGAGAGATGAAGAAGATGAAACATTCTAAGCAAAAAGTCGAAAGTAAAGCAATAAGAATACCTGACTTATCTGATGGAAATTGACTTTGCTTGCTACCACAAGTGAAGAATAATCGTCGGACCTAGCATCTGGTTCAACTAAAGTGTTGTAATTACGATCTGTTCTCTTCCTTTTCCCCTCCCTCTTCCTCTTCTCAAACATCTTGCTAATTTAACCTCCTCTTTAATCCTCTACCCGCATTGAATTGATCCAAGCGAATCAAAAGCCGCCCAATGAAAGAAAAACAAGAGGGATAATCAGGGAGTATCTTCATTCATGTTAACAAACAGGGATGAGGTAGAGGTAATTATTGACCCAGTGAAATAATAACTGGTAGTTGAGATCTTGATACAGAATCTCTTCAAGACTTGTAGCCCGAAGGAGGGGAGTTGACTGGGATGTAACAGGAAGTGCCATAAGAAAGTTGAACACTTTCACTGGCGAAAAAAAGATAGCGATCAATGAAAGTGTAGTAGGTATACAAATACGTTATCTCCCAAAACCAACTTGTAGAAGTACAGTCACACCACGCAGCCCTGCTGAACGATTGATACAATAATGTAATCTTTTGCTCGACTGGCTCAGTAAAGTGTTGTTGGGTGGAAAGGAAAAAGGAAAGCAATAACAACATATCTCAAGGAAAAAAAGCCGCAATAAGATTTCCAATTCTAACTCTAAACCAACCGGACGAACACTTCACTGGAGAAAGTTTCCAGAAAGGAGATACGAACGAACGAACAAAGTAGAAGTGGATAATTTAAGGTTGTTCCGTTCAAGGCACGAGGAAAAACTACAAATAAAGCCGAATCATCATGATGATGCCCACACGCATATATCAATCCTCCAAATGACAAATAAGTTGGTTCACAAATCTCTCAAATGACCTACTTCTAACTTTCCCTTTCACTGGACCATGTCCAGCTAGCTTAGTTGATTGCGAGCGAGGCTCTTCACTTCGTTTAAATCTGATTGTCACTTTCGCTAGTTTACTGAGCTGGCCAAACCCTTAGACAAACTAAAAGCAACCAATTCAAACCCCGTACATGTTCAACTTTGGCCAGTAATACGTACAATTTAATTTGCAACTTTCCCTCCCCAAATAAATTCAGAACAGTATACAATCTCCGCATGGAGGGAGGAAAATAAAGCGTCGGCAAATGATGGGAGCCTCACATCATTAGGTGATAGCATGCATTGAAACATAACCAAATGCTAGGAAGACAACACCATGAAATGTAATCTTCTCTGTTTCTGCTGCTTCATCATATTGCGACATTATGCTACGTTCGTATACCCGTGGCTCGTTTTGCAATGCAAAATGGCAAGCTATAAAAAGTAGATTTCTTTCCTACAAAGAATTACACCATTGTTCTCGTCGGTTTACACTTATTCCTTCTCCCTCTTCCTTTGTCTGACTCATGGGAAACTGCTACACTGGTTGGGTGAGAAGAGAAAGGACCCAGGCTCAAGGAACTCATTCAGATAAAATGGCTAAAACTAGTGCGAGAAAGTGGTTGAATTGAGTTTCCCTTCCAACTGTCACTGTGCATCTACAAATGTATGCCTATCCACTTTCTCCATCTATTATGCTTTCACTCTTCCCTAAAATGTCTCACAGACACCGTGTACAACTTGAATTACGTTTCTCCGGAATCATTTCAATTCTTGAAACAAGTAGAAGTAAGTATAGAATGAAAGGGAACACTGAAAGACACTTTACTCTCTATTTGTTCCTGAGAAGACCTGCCCTGGCACTTTCTCCCTCTGAATGTCCTACATTCCTTGTTTCCCATACTTTTGCAGAAAGATTTCCATTTCCATTGTTCCCTCCTTTGAAAGTTAAAACAAGGGATGACTACATTCAAGCGTGCTTTCACTTTTACTTTCACCGGACTCCATCAACCATTATTATCTTGAAAAGTATGGGAAGGCCTCTCGCCTCATTAACGCACATCAAAGGCAACCAACTTTATTCCCTTCCCTCATCTCATCAACATCAACATCATCTTCCAACATTGTTACAGCAGAGATTGAAGAAAGACATTCGTCGGGTGTGTGCTGTTGTCAGTAATTATGTAGGAATTATGTTGATTAAGTTCTTCCGTAGTAAAAAATTCAACAGACAAATATCATTACAAACAAGAGCCACAAAGTCCTCTGTTGTTGTAAGACAGAAAGGAAAAGGAGGAGTGGAAACACTGCAAGAGAAAATAAAAAAAGAGAACAAAAATGTACACTTTCGACTCTCAACCAGTGCCGAGCAGAATACATTCCTCGACTCCTCGACTGTCATTCAGAGAATCATAAAGTACAATAAAACCGTGTGTGGACTTTTTACTTCCTTCTGCAAAAAAGTAATTCCCCCACTGACTAAGTCTGAATTTTAGCTGCCTCACAAGTCACAACCCTTATTCTGTCCCTGTCACAACATTTCCTCCTTCCCCGTACTTTGTATGTGTCATGGGATGGATGTCAACGTCAGCTCTTATCTCCATTTGTCGTTGTAGTATGGGTATAGTAATGTGTCAAACTAACTTTCAAGACAGTTCATTAAGGCGAGGAGAGCGGTGTTTCAATTGAGTTTCCCTAAACTTTCTGAGTAGTGAAAATCTAGAGTTTTATTCCATCCGCCCTTCTTCTAAATCCAACTCAATTTTGATCAAAAATTTAAGTGAGCGACAGCGAAGGTAGTTAATGGAGGCATAAAATGAGGTGGCTCATCTCTCTTCAACAACGAGCTTCCAAAACCGTCATAAACTGAAAAAAAACTGTCAACTCTACTTTTTCTAGAATCTTTTGTTCTCATCTCTCTCTCTCTTTCTCCAACCTACATTGAGAAAAATCATACTTTAGTCAGCATGAGCACAGAGACATCCAGCCTCAATGGAAATGCGGGGTTGACGTAGACCAAAATGAATTCTAAATTGCCGTGTTCAGTACTTTTACAGCACACTTACAGGCCAGCATGTGAGAAAATCGATCTGAATGAAGATCAGGAAAAAGAGTAGTATATATAGGTAAGGTATTTGAGATTCAGTCCCACTTTCTATAAACACAAGATGGAAGAAAAAAAATGTAGATGGATGAAAGCAAAAACAGTCTATCCATCAACTTGCTTTCTTTCTAAAGCTATGCCTCTTTCGATTCATGATACTGCGGTACAGAAGAGAAGAAGACGATGATTTCGATTTGGTTCTTCATAGAGTCCCTCTCTCTCATCTCTATTATATACATTAAACATTTTCAAGGAGCACGGGGATGGATGATAATCATCAACATTTTACTTGAAGCCCACACACATGTTCCCATTAACGAATAATAAACGGTTCTTTCTTTACTTTCAGCTTTCAAAACATAATTTTGTACGTGCGGAAAGTTTATTTTCCCTTCATGACTTTCCTCCTCCGTCCTCCCAGTTCAGCAGGGGAGGAATTAAACAGTGATGAATAATCTGGTCCGGAGAAGACACTAACTAATGTAGCCTCAAAAAAGTTTTTCAAGCTTCGATAACATGAAGGCTTTATAGCCACAGCGGAAGATCAGAGTACCTATCTGTTCCAGTAAGTGCAAAGGAAGAAGAGATGAAAATTATAATGACTAGAGATGATGAGTGGTTTGGTACAGTTCATGGAACAGGAAGGAATTTCAATTCCACCCTCTACTCTTCTGCATGCATGGAAATGGAAAAGCTCAGCAAGAAGCACAATCACAATCACATTCACGGATGGAACTCGAATGTAATGATGATAATACAGGTTTTGTTATGTTGGTTGTTCCACTTTTCAGCTATCAACTTTACTTAACTACATTTCATGACCGATTAAGGGATATTATTATTATTATTTCTCCTACTACCTCCAATTGTACTTGGACCTTTGTTCCACACCTCACTTTATCAGTCAGACA
>JAQIWU010002415.1:0-12274 GCA_034696445.1 Isotomiella minor
GCGAATAAAGAAGTTATCCTCTGCGCAGGGGCTTTCAATACCCCTAAGATCCTCATGCAGTCTGGCATTGGACCCTCAGAACACCTTCGGGATATGGGGGTATTTTGAGACAATGACATTAATGCAGCATTTTTAACCATTTTTAATACTTGTCAGATTAAGGTCAAGAGAAATCTCGAACACGTCGGACAAAACATGCAGGATCAACCCACGACATTGTTCGGTCCGGTGACCGTCATTCACGACAAAGCCTTTCTCCCACGAAGAAATTTGACCTATTCGGTCATGCTCGAGTACTTTGTGAATCAGTCAGGCCTCATCTCGTGGAACATGTTGTCTGGGATCGGGTACTTCAAATGATGGCACATTATTATTAGACAAGGTGACATTCGATCTCTTTCTTTACAGATTCTACTCAACGCCTTCAAACCCAACCCCCTCCCACCCCAACATCATGCTCACCCTCGTCCCCCTCGGAATTGACGCTGACACACATTTGGTCCTCAACAAGGCATTTGACTTGAAACATGGGTACTTGGAGAAGTACATGAGAGACCACAAGGACAATGATGCCGTCTGGATTACAGTCACTCTGGCTCGGCCGACCTCCCGTGGCCAAGTTCGGTTGAAAAATTCTGACACGAAAAGCAATCCTTCGATTGACCCCCACTTCTTGGCTGAGAAGGAGGATGTGACCAACATCGTCGAAGGTAATTAGTTTTTACATAAAAAAAACTGCGTCGCAAAACTGCTTCTAACTTCCTTTAGGAATGCAATTTGCGCAAAAGCTCTTGGAGACAAATCCCTTTTCCGGTGTTGATGCTAAACTCATCAACACCCTGTTCCCCGGATGTGAAAAGTTTAAGCTCAAAAGTCCCCAGTACTACGAATGTATGGCAGTGCACTTTACAGTATCGATTGGAAACGTTGGTAAGTTTCTGAAATGTAGGGGCACATCGAGACACTCATTCATTCATGACATTTCCTTTGCATCAGGTGGAACATGCCGAATGGGGAAGACCAAAGAGGATTCCGTCGTCAACTCCAAACTCTTGTAAAAAAAACCCTTCAGTATGAAACAAAGTATTGTATATCAATCCAGCATCATAATTGATTCAGGGTTCACCGAGTCAAGCGACTCAGAATCGCGGATGCCTCAGTGATGCCGGTCGTTCCAAACGGAGGGACAGGGACAGCAACGATGGCGGTCGCGGAGAAAGCAGCGGATTTCATTCTGGAGAAATGGACCCATGAGACGGCCCGTCACAGGGATAGAAGTGACGAGGGGGATGACGAATAACCTCTTCAAAATGAAAATGGATTGAAAAAAATATAGAATTGATACAAAATTATTTAGTGTTTTAAAAGGTCATATTAAAATCAACTATTCTCTAGCAAGTACCTCCTCTCCACCTTTTCCAGACCATTTTTTTCAAAGCCTTATTCTTCCTTGAAGAGGGAGTAAGTAATTTCCTTAATGGTTTAGACATTAATTGAATAGAGTGGAGATGTTCTCTCAAAGCATACACGTTGTTATGTCAACAGGATACAAAAATGTATCCATCTTGAGCTTAACTTTCCCCGTAACACCGGAACTCCTCTGTCACTTATTCCTTGAGCAGCGTAGATACATTACGCAATTTGTAAAATGTATAGTTTTCATAAACGTTTCATAATAGAACCAAGATAACCTCTTTTGTCGAGTTATTGTAATGTAGACCACATCGGTGCGTTGTCTTATTTCATTTCGTCAAAGGTTCAACATTGCTTTAAAGAGTGACTAACCCAGTGACTGTGGCTGTGCTGATTGATACTCCGTAACTTGAGTGGAGGGTTGTAAGGCGAAAACTCGTTAGGCCGGCCAATGCTGCGTGATGATCTTCTATTCAATTCAATTGAAATAGACATCAGCAGAGCCTTTGCCTTTGCTTTCGTCGTCGTCAGACCAGACAGAAAGAGAATGGAGGAGAGAGAGAGAAGGGAAAATATGGTTCAACAATTCCCTTTTAGGTGACTGAACAAACGCAGATTCCAATTAGTGAGGGTAGAAAGCATAAACATCTTACTTCGACCTGCCATACGACCCATTCATTTAATGCCACTGCGGTGAAAGCAAAGTGAAAGTCGATTCTTCAGAGAAATTGAATTATTCACATCGATATGCTCTGATTGGCGCACAAATTACACATTAGTCCATAATAATGGGGAGATGGATGATGAAAGGGCCCAACCATAACTGCTTCAGCTTCAAAATTGTGGGCATTTCGTTTATTCCTTCATCGTCACTGCAGATTCACTGAGGGAGTTCATTTTGTCACTCACCAAAAAGGAAAATTGCAGAGACTCTCCAAAGCTTCCATGTTGAAAATGGACAAAATGCAAACATTAGAATTTACCACGTACACGTGTATACACGTTCAATAAATTATTCCATTTCATGTAATAAAAATGAAGTCAGAACAGCAATGTTTAAAATTCTTTAATTAAGAAAGTGGTGATGATGAAACGTGACGCTATACCATCTTGCGATGCGAATACCATAAGCAAACTTTCTCTTTCTCCTCTTATTTCTTCGACTTTATACAAAGTAGCCTAGTTCACTTTCTTAAACCATCTTGTCTAAAGATTGTAAAGGAATAAAGTTCTCTCTCTCTCTCGTCATTCATTAGTGAGTCTGTTATGAATGCATAATAAAATAGCTTGTCTGCTGCTCCTTTCATCCAAAAGCCTGTAACAACAGTGTCACTCCATGTTTCGCACAATATCTATGCACAGAATATTATATCTTTTTACAAGATGCTTAATTTGAAAGACGTCTTAAAAAGTAATAATAATCCATTCCTTAGTTCAGTTTGTGTTCGTTCATTTATTTATGACTTTCTCTCTCCTCGTTTGCAATTCAATGTTTATAAATGTAAATTGCTAATCCCTTCATCGTCAGACTGACACTAGCCAAAGGAATGGCTCTCTCGTGCCTTCACTTTTTCACTTTGTCTTCCATGCAAAAAGTTGGACAGACGAAACAAGCAAAGGCTTCAAAGCAAATCGTTGGGGGCACCGTGAGAATGTCTACCCAAAATAAATCACAGTGAAAGTCAATGTCAATGACCTTCTATTATTCACCATCTCCTCATTAAGTCAAATTGCAGATATTTCAGTCCCTTACATATATTCATTCCATTCCAGGGGATTAATTAGGTATACAAAATAGATGGGTGAGCTTGACAGATTGTAATCACAACAAATTAATTGCTGTGACAGTCGAATACTCTGTGTTTGGTTTAGTTTTTGACAAATTACTTCCACTCGAACCCATTTGAAAGTCTGTATTTCACAGTTCCACGTCAGTAGAACAAACGAATCGAAAGGAAATTGTCAGATACAATCATTGCTTATGCTTCAAAAGTTCCAATTTAGGGATCCTTCTTGCATGACATTTTCCATCCTTAGCAAGGGATGGCTGCCGTAGTACAGTGACGAATGTGTATGGAATCTGATCTGAAAGTAAATTTAGTTCGGAGTGAAATTGAGATTAATAGATTAATTCCAAACCAATACTTCTATGTAATCGAAGAAGAGAGAGAGGTGGAAAGGAAAGGTGAAGGTTAAGGTGAAAACCTACAACACAAAAACACCCAAGAATAGTGATTATATTGCATGCATTTGCAGTTCGGAGACAAAGTGGAGGGAGACATGCAATCCGAGAATTATAGATATATTTGACTGGGAGTCATCATTAAGCCTAATGGAGTTTTGGCTAGTGAAAGTCCCTAGATATGCACATACATGGTGCATCGGCGATGATGATATGAATTAATCTTATCCCCCCACCTTTATAAATATTTACACACTAGACCAAAATTCTTTTGCCACATTAAGCCTGTCTTATTTCATTTCAGTGCTCATTTCTCAGGTAATTTACCATCCGACGCCCTTCTGCGAGTTTCCAATACATTATTTCGATACAAACTTTGATGGATTTTTTACATCAATGATGCTTTGTTGAGGAAATTATAAGCAGAAAGCTTGGGATGACAATGCTTCATTCGTCTTATGAAAATATTTTTTTCAGAGACCAAACTCTAAAAGATGAAGACAAAGGCTTTTTGGTCAAGTTGAGACTCCGTGGCGGTCTTCTGTTGCTTTTGTCGTGCTCTGTTTCTTTCTGAACCCGGTTCGAAGTATTTCGATTTTTTGGCAACAATTAAAATAATAATAATACAAGTTAATTACTTTGTAATTGAGGACAGACAACAATGGCTTCTATCTTGTCACCTTCAAAGTCTTCATCCTCGACGCCAGGACAGGTAAGAGTGAACGCTCCTGTTCTTTTCTAAAAATTATGCGTTTTATGATCACTGATTTGGATTTGGCTTTCTTAATTGTTTAGGACCCTTCAGTCAACATCTCTTCCTCCAACCAAAAGAAGATAAACCAGTTCGCCATTCGCAACGGGTGGGCGGAGGAGCTGGCAGATGAGCTTGAGGTCTTGAAGAAGAAGCAGAAGGACTTGGAGGATGCTCTGGTAATAATAATAACAAGACATAACCATCTTCGTCACAAAGTTAACCTTGATTGTACTTTATTGTAGGAAGACATCGCTTTAGTTGATGGTGAGCAACCAGGGGCAATATTTTACGGCGAGTCCTTTGTCTACTTTGAGGAGAATGAGGAGTTGGAGGTAAGTTCCTAGCCGTCGCCATTTAAGCGTCTTAATAATCCTAAACTATTTGTCAATTTGCAGTCTCAGGTTCAAAAGTTGATTGAGAAAACAAAGACGGACATTTCAAAGGTCCAAGACAAGCTGGTGTCGGTCAAGAAAGAGATGGAGGGGTTGAAGCAAGAATTGTATGGTCAGTTTGGAGACAGTATCAACCTTGAAGCTGAATGAATGAATAAAAAAAGTTATTTTCAAACCCTCAAGTTTACTTTTAGCTCATTTACTTTTAGGCACAGTTGTGCTTATCATCGATAGGGAGGAGTTCAAAATTTTTGGAAGATGAGGATGACTCGAGTTCTTAAAGCATCAGCTGATATTTGTAGAATAGACAAGGATTTTGTTCAAAATGTTGACAAGAAATTTGATAAGGATAAGTGTAAGGTATTACTCGATCAGTAGTACTACGACCACCACGCTCTCGGCCCCCACACCCCTGACGACGAGGAAGAAGCTGATAACCGTGAAACAAACGGCTGAACAGGATTTTGTGGACCGAAAAGGGGTCGAGTGTCAAGGAGGTAACAATAATAAATTAAATTAGGGACATCTTGTTGTTGAGACACAACTGTTATCTACTCTTTGTCTTTTAGGAAAGGGAGGTGATGGCTGCATTGCCTTTATGCGCTTGTATGAGAACGAGTTCGGGGGACCCAGCGGGGGCGATGGGTAAGGACAATTGTTTGACTTAATTGAAATTTTCATACTTCCTATTTCATTTATAGTGGGAACGGCGGTCACATCTTCTTCACAGCCTCGTCCAAGGTCTCCTCGTTGAGTCATCTGTCTAGCATACGTACGTACTTCATTAATCTAGGGAGTCTTTGTTTCCTAACTTTTTTACTCGGATTGTTTGTTTAGTCAGTGCAGTCGACGGGAATAAAGGCCAGGTGGACAACATGACTGGAGCCAACGCTCCTCATAAATTGGTGGACGTCCCCCTCGGAACCTTTGTTAAAAAGGATGGCAAAACCATTGCAGAGATGTTGAAGGAGGGGGAGGTTTTTCTGGCTGCGAGGGGTGGTACGTCAACGTCAGATTCAATTTCGTGTCGTTATGGCAATATTGATCTAAAATTGATCCTGTCATCTCTGTCTCTGTATAGGTTCTGGTGGTAAAGGCAACCGATTCTTCGCCTCGGACACGAATCAGTCCCCGGAAATATGTGAATATGGGGCAGAAGGGGAGAAGCAAAATTATTTTTTAGAGATGAGCATTATAGCCGACGTGGGCTTCGTTGGATTCCCTAATGCTGTGAGGGTTAAAAACGGTTATCGAAAGGTTTTTATGGTAATTTTATTTTTCTCTTTGTAGGGAAAATCTACACTTCTTCGGTCCCTGTCTCGTGCCCGTCCCCGCATCGCCCCACACCCATTCACAACCTTAAAACCTCAAATCGGCGTCGTCACTTTCTCAAATGGGAGACGCGTTGTTTTAGCCGACTTGCCAGGCTTGATTGAGGGTGCCAATTTAGGAAGAGGTACAAATCATTCACATCTAATGCACATTTCTCTAATTATCATCATTCCGTAGGACTAGGGGCAGCATTCCTTCGCCATGTCAACCGTACTCGCCTCCTAGCCTTCGTTCTAGACCTAGACTACGACGTCGTCCAACAGTTGGAGCAGCTAGAAAACGAAGTGTACGCCTACGATAGTAGTCTGGTGCATAAAAAGAGATTGATATTGCTCAACAAGAGTGATTTAGTGGATGAAAGCAATCACGACATTGAAATAGGGAAGGAGGGTGATGTAATATTATACACAAGTGCTAAATACGGAGTAGGGCTGGAGAATTTGTTGAAAAAGTTTTATGAATTGGTGTATGGCGACGATTTTACAGATTTAGAAGATAGCCAGACTGACGATGTTAGCAATATCAATGATGTTGACAATAAACGCTCGTATTGGCGTTAAAAATTAGACGTGTAAGCTTTTCATACCGTTTTTATGCAAGGTTTGATAAATAAGTTAGGAATTGTCAGAATATTCACTTGTACAGTGCCCATTGATTGTGTGAGGCATCTATCTCGTTTGCTCGATTGACATCACAGATTCTGATTGTGATAAATATTGACCGCAGGTGCATTTAGTTATCAGACACGATGACAGTTGCTGGTCTGCTTATCACACTGTGGGAAAGATAAGGATGAATTTTATGTAGATTACAAGTTAAAGACGTAGTAGTAACTCTGAAAGGTGGGCAACATGGCTTGTAAAATACTTCTCCTTTTACTCCTTTCTTCGTGTTACCTGAGTCTTGTCAATGGACAAACCAATCCCCACTGCGTGGATGGGCGACAAACCATTGTCCATCTCTTCGAGTGGAAGTGGAGTCAAATAGCCCTCGAGTGTGAGCGGTTCCTTGCCCCCTACGGCTACTGTGGGGTGCAGACCTCCGTTCCAACTGCCAATGCCATAGTCCGGGATCCACCACGCCCATGGTGGGAACGCTATCAACCCGCCTCGTACTCCCTAAACACACGCTCCGGGACTGAGGCTGAGTTCCAAGACATGGTTCGAAGGTGCAATAACGTCGGGGTTAGAATCTTCCCTGACATCGTTATCAACCACATGACAGGAGGTGGGACTTGTTGCGGTGGCACGGATGGATGCGACTTCAACGGCGGGAACTTTTCCTTTCCCTGTGTTCCCTACGGCCGTAACGACTTCAACGTCTATGGGGACAATTGTCCCAACCCCAATGGAGGGATTGACGATTGGGGCAATCGAGACCAAATAAGGAACTGCGAGTTGCTGGGGCTACGAGATCTGAAGTTGGGCACAACCTACGTCCGAGACAAGGTCAGGGAGCTGTTGAACCGAATGATCTCCTATGGTGTTGGAGGATTCCGAGTCGATGCTGCAAAGCACATGTGGCCCGGTGATCTCCACGCAATATTCGACTCCCTAAACGACCTCAACACCGCTCACGGCTTCGCCCCCGGCTCCCGCCTCTACCTCTTCCAAGAAGTCATCCAAGGATCCAACAATGAGGCCATTGTTGGCTCCGAGTACTTCGCACTGGGCGCCGTGACCGAGTTCCGGTACGGTGTCCACTTGTCCCGCATCTTCAGAGGGAGGGATATGGCCAAGTGGTTGATAAACTGGGGTCCCAATTGGGAAATGCATCCCGACCCCTACGCCCTTGTCTTCCTTGACAACCACGACAACCAAAGAGGACATGGGGGAGGAGAGGACGTCCTTACCTTCAGGGATAGCAGGGATTACAAAAAGGCAGTCTCTTTCGGACTAGCCCATCCCTATGGGAGGTACAGGGTCATGTCCAGCTACAATTGGGAGCCGCGTGGAGACGACTGGGTAAATCATCAAATCTGTAATAACCATGACAATGACAACCTTTCCTTAGATTGGACCTCCAAGCACGAACGAAGTCATCAACGACGTCCCCATCAACCCCAACCTGTCCTGCGGGGGTGGATGGATTTGTGAGCATCGGTAAGATTTTTATATTTTTATATTATGTCCTCCTCTTTAATAATTTTAATAGATGGAGGCAAATCTACAACATGGTGAGGTTCCGGAGGGTGACTGCGGGTGCAGGGGTGAACGACTGGTGGGACAATGGTTTTAACCAGATCGCCTTTTGCAGAGGCGACAGAGGCTTCTACACCATCAACAACGACGGCCACCCACTCGTAGAGAGACTCCAAGTGAGAATTGAAGGAACAAAAATAAAGCTTGAATGGTTTATGAATTCCTTTTATAATGCAGACTTGTCTCCCTGCTGGAACCTATTGTGATATCATTAGCGGCAACAAAGAGGGCAACTCTTGTACGGGCAAGTCCGTCACCGTTGAGGTGTTTGGTTGGGCCAATATTAACATTTCCAACACCGATGAGGACCCTATGTTGGCTATTCACGTTGCCGTAAGTGATTTTATACCTCCAACAGTGACCGTCTCTCGCCAACAGCGAATGTCATAATCATGGACTTCGCTATTGCTTTTGTAGTCTCGGTTGGATTAAGGCCATCTTCTATGAGCAGTTTTGACAAAACTATCTTAAGGTTATTTAAATCGACCGAATTCTCAAATCTTGTCACAATCCATAACATTCGAAGCAATAAAAATGTACTCAATAAGCTTCTTCTATATTCTCATTGTACCCCATCAACACTAGTATGCTATTGTTCATAGCCAAAGATGCATATAGACAGGAGTGCTGGAAGGGTCGAGACTTTGGAGAAAGAAGGGTTGTTTTTGGGAAACTTGAGAAAAATATAAAATCCCATCAAAAGTATTGTGTTGTGAGAATTTATTCAAAAAAGTGAAACCATAACAGCGTCCATGTCCCTCTTGTGGTTCAAAATGGTCCTTATGCTGAACAAAGCGTACTCAAAACTACATTGGATAGAACCAATCATGGCTATAGGGCCTCACCTTACCGAGACAGAAGTCGGTTCTATTTGAAAATTCTGAAAGGAACCAAAGTTTTAACCAGCTAATAAATCAGTCGTCACCATTCGTCGTTCCAGGCTGCGAGAACAATTCGTCATCATCAAGGCGTTTGGGCTTCACCTGGGAAGAAGTTGGAGGGGGACTTCCGTCCAAGCCATTTTTCTCTGTCGCCTGTGTCGCGGCTTTCTTGAGGCTGCTTTGTTTCCTTGACGGCATATTGTCGCAACAAACAGGAGACGTCATCCACTTTCATCTCTGAAATTTGGGAGACAGAGGGAAGACAATCGACGACAATAACCGACGTCACGTTATTCGTTATCAATCATCCAGCTTACCGTCTGCCCTTTTAATGTCAAATCCAAACCGCAATTCACGTCATCAGAGAAAATGCGGCATAGTAGCGGAAAATGGGACGTTCAAGAAGACAATTGTCTCATACTGCTGTTCGCAGTTCGCAGGACCAAGTAGATTCATAAGGGTTGGTAACGATAAGCATAACTTTTAAACCCGATAAGAACAGAACGTGGAATGTCAGGAGCCCCTTAACCAACATGACACAACTAACGAATAGTTCAGAGGATACTTCTTGACCTCATATGGGGAAGAGGCAACCCTCATTCGTCACAATCCGAATCAATGTTGCGTGGAGGCCATATTGGCATAGGAATACAGTTCCGTTGGGGAATGTCACCCTTCCAAGATGTATGAACAGAATTAATTAGTCCTCGTGATCAGAAGAAGTAGGACACCATTTGCTATTCTCTTTTGTCCTTCACATCAAAACAAAAACAAGCTTGAGCAGGTGATGGGGCCAAGTGAGACTCGCATTCTCAATGTTCAAACTAGCCAGACTTTCCATCGTGGTGCTCTGTTCGCCATCGCTCAACAAAACAATCCAAACAAAACACACATCCACCTCCATTGCCAGCCGGATTGATTTTTTTTCTTTTTCACAAAAAAAAATGAAAACTTTAGAAAAATGAGCAATTACCGCTACTATGGTCGCATTCCTCCCAGGATCGAGGTGGTGTAATCTGTTGTAAGAATTGGTCAGATCTTTGGATTTCTTTAGTTTTTATTTCAAGTAAAGGGTTTGAAGGCTCGAACAAGAATCATACATAATTTCTCAAGGAGCTCTAAAGAGAACTCTACATTGACCTTTCTAAACTCGAAAACAACCGTCACAATCCAAGTCACAAGCTTTTTCTTATTTACTTACATTGATTATAACTCTAGGTTGACCTTAACCTCAACCAACAAGTAATAACTATGACGCATTATCCATAGTTTAGACAGATAACTAAAACATATTACAATAACAACTTGGGGCAAGTTGAGCCGTCGTCATCATATCATGATTGAAATATAACATAACTTCCCCTCAATCATGACCTTCTTCCACCTCTATATCAACTGTACCCCTTTGAAAACGAACTTTCTTTACAGGAGCAGAATCTATAGTCTTCATCTTAAACAAGTACCCCACTAACATTATTACAGCTATGAACAACACAATAACTGCAGCTACCAAAATCCAGTTTCCTGGGTGATAAACGAATTCTCCCCGGACATGAACTACTTTGACTTCAGGCATGGGGTCAATTTGCAGCAGCCTTTCCATGGTCACATTTGGAAGAAGAGCCAAATTGGCCCGGATGGTGAAGTATTCATCTGGATGGGTATCACGGACGAGACTAAGGTTCTTTCCGTGGTACTCATATCCATCAATTTTGAATTCTACACACATGGGAATCGTAAAAACCTGTTGAGGACATGGTTGCTTGATTCCAAAGACCTCGATCTCTAGATCTGGGCAATAGATGTGTAGAAATTCTCGAAAAGGCTTTATCTGTACAAAGTCAAGATCGTTTGAGATTAGCTTTTCCTCACAAATTCTAATCTTAAAATATCGCTTCTCCACTGGCAATTGTCGTCTAGGCAGACATCCTCTCTGTGGTAGAATGATGAGATCCTGGGGAAGTCTTGGTATCGTATTGAGGGCAAACACGCAGTGAGACCCGGATGACAGAACAACGTTCTGTGGACCCATGTAGTCTGCGGAACACGTCTCGTTCTCTGTCTGTACTTTCAGGGTAAACGGGTCTGGCTCCAACAGAGTCACAGTCCTGTTGACCACAGGGGCGTCAAACTGCAAATGCAGCTCCTTCTGGTCATTGGTCAGATAGCAGTCTCTTGGTATCCCCATGCCTATGGGACAGTCATCATCACAGTCCAGTGTAACGTTGAGGAACTGCATCAAGGAAGGTGACAGCTTCCCATGTTTCCACTGCCTGGCTCCATCTCGAATAATGTCACGAGCCATCATCATTTCTGTGGTGATGAAGGCGAGAGCGTAGGTAGTAGCCACGGCCTTTCTCTTCCATTGGGACACGTCAGACACGAAGACATTAGTGTCATTTACCAACGTATTGTACCCCGTCCTCAGTTTTTCCACAAGCGCCTCAATTGATTCCAAACGACTCTCCATCTTATCAAGTTCCTGAGTCCTTGCCTCCTCACTGGCCTCCAATGTTGATATTTTCCCTTGGTTGTTAATGGCTACTCCAAAACCGGCAATCCCAAGTCCTGTGGCCACCACGCTTGCTAATGCCACAACCCCAATAACAATAAGAGAGGCGGTGAAGGGCTCCCTTCTGACTCGTACAGCTCTTTGGTCAGGTTCGTCTACTTGAATCTGCTCTTCCGGATGCCACTTTCCCACCCTCGTAGTCATCTCCGGCTTGATTTGGTAAGGGCACATCTTCACCAATTCCCTCATGATGTAATCTTGATACATCCCTTCGCATTGGAGTTTTGCAGACCGCGTCATATCATGATGAAGAATGGTCGAGTTTAAGATCGAGCATGGGGGAAGGAAGCGAGCCACCATATCCACTGAGTAGTAGCCAGTCACCACGGGGGTGTCGACTTTCCTCCAGAGGACTGGAACCTCCGTCTTGAATGGAAGTCCTCCCACCACAGTAAACATCAACAACAATGACATCAGTCCTGGGAAGAGGTTGAAGTTGGCTCTTCCCCTGGGTTTGTCAGGTCTGGTCTCCATCGTCTTCATTCCAAGCTTGTTGCACATTTCTTTATGGGGGGAAGGAGGCAAAGGCTTCGTGAACACGTCGGCA
>JAQIWU010002416.1:0-12273 GCA_034696445.1 Isotomiella minor
AAGACCAACACCAGCAATTCAACGCAGCTTAGTAAGCAAGCTGGCTGCATTAAGAGATCGTACACTACAGCAAAAATCAATCTAAGTCAGTCAAGATTTTTTCTTTTTCTACTCCGTCTATTTATTTTTACCCAGAGCTGAGAGTGCAGTTTTCTCCCACTCACTTGAGAAAAAGGAAACAAAGACAACAAAAAATGAAAAAGGCCATGGCACGGTATCAGTTCCCATAATTGAATCAGACTCAAGAAACAACAGAGAAAGAGTTTGGTGGTGCATCCCGTGGCTGTTTGTCGTCGTCGTTGGGTTTCATTCTCGTTAATTGAAGTTGTTTTGTCTGGAGGAATACAAAATTGTGTGGAAACATTTCACGGCTTGTTGACACGTGTTAGAACGGGGACGAGAGGCGACCGACCCCAACCCCATGTAAAGTAAAGTGAAAGTAGTAAAGCGTGCAAGGCAAGAGGTGAATGCAGAATTGCTAATTGGCCCCCACGTCGTAGTCGTCGTCGTGAGAGGCAGGATGAATACTACGTATACGCAATGCAGAGAGGGAGAGAGAGGTGTTTGAGTTGAAGAGAAAGTTGGGTGAGACATAGGAGAGAAAGTAAAATTGCGAACTGGAGGGAATTTCTGTCAGCCTACGTTTTCCATCTAATTCATTTCATTTCTCTATCCTTGTTTTCACAGCGTCGTTAAACCTGAGTGGCTACCTCCACTCAGTCTGTTGTACTTACATTACCGTTTAGAAATACGGGCCGACTGAATGAATGAGTGAGTAAGCAGGATCAAATCTCTTTAATTTGCAACAAAGTGGGCCTTCCGTTTACCCGTCTCTTTCTACTTTACTTATAGGAGAGGGGGGAAGGAAGGGATTAACTTTTCAAGATTTCAAATAAAGTAACACTTATCAACAGAAAACAGTCCTCCATGCCTTTTGGACATTCTACAAAAATGAATTAGTGGACATTCGGAGCCAAGTTTGGAGTGATAAATGCAAAATGCACATCAGGAACACTGTTAATACTACTGGGTAATCGTATGTGAGTGTTTCAAAAATTTATTGAGAAAGTTTTATCATGAATTAAAGTGGATAATTTTTACGCGTCGGCCTTATACCGTCGTCATCATATTTCAAGGAAATAAACATTTTGTTCCTTCGTTCTTTCTTCTCTGCACTTTCACTTGGTTAGTGTCACTTGCTTTACTTTCTCTTTTCCCATAGCAATAAAGTGTGTGCCTACGCTCTGTCTCCAGACCAAGCCAATGGAATGGGAGAGAAAGGAGCGAAGGAGATGGAGATATAGATTGCAGAGGGGCGCAAAAGAATCGTTCTGTCTCAATTTCGTGTGTATGGGTTAAACTTTATTAGGACCTAAACTTAAGTGGAATGACTATCAACCCACACATAACATATCACACATCAGAGTGGAACTTAACCTATGTTCACCTTTTATACTTTGAACACTACCTTTTCCATCCCTTCGCTTTCTCTTCTAGACGTCTGAAGTGATTCTCATGAGACCTTTCGCTATCAAGGAAAAGGAAGTTGAATTAACTTCAAGTCTAACTTAACTAAACTTAATTTCAAGGAAAGAAGAAGGACATGCACACACGAAGAAGTGAATTTGTATATTTTACCCCTGACATACCAACCAGTATGTAATGTAATGTAAAAGGTGGTAATGGTCAAAAGTGCAAAATAAAAGTAAAGTTGCGATTATGTATAACGATCGCTCTGAGTTTTCGCCAGATAAAATAAAGTCAAAATTTCCTTCCCTTCCAAAAGAGACGGACATTATAAATATTAAGCTCATTACATTACATAACAGCGTCACTACTCTCCATACATGCATGCTGGACATTTCATTAAATTGAAGGGTTGGGTTACTGTACACTGTGTGCTTTGTTTTGTTGGTCGTTTGGTGAGCTGCCAGGCAGGATAATAAGTTGAGCAATTTTATCCCAGACAGACTCTACAAGAATGAAAAGCACATGTGACGATAATTTTTATACGTATCACATCCCAGCCAAAGCCAAAACAGAGTGCGAAGGCAAAGCTTTGGTGAAAGCAGAGAGTGAGAAAATGAAACAAAGCCAACCTACTTGACTACGGTGCTTCATCACCTTCCTCCTTTACACATCGCATCGTTACCCTCATCTTTTGCATCAAACACATCAATGAACATACTGGAACTGTTCTACCATTGAAATTCATAACCAACTTTACTTTCCTGCAAAAGAAACAAACACTTCTTCCTTCCACACAATGTTCAACTGCCTTGCCTTTGGCAATCTCTGTCTGGAAGGAAATGCAAAAAGTACTTTTTGCACTCATAAATTGCACTTACAAACCTGTTATTGCTTTTTCTTGAGTTGTATTGGTGTCTTCTGGATGAAGGAGTCTGTTCCTCCATAGCCTCCAGTTCTGTTACTTGTGCAGTTTTCACATCTTGGCGAAAATGCCCAGGGAAAGTGTAGAAGGAAGGGATGAGATGAGGATAGAGTTGTAAAGAAAGCTTTATCACGCATCAACATCACGTGTGATTTACGTTATTTTATATCTTAATCCAGACCTTAGCCTCGCCTGCATTGGATTCATTCCTTCTGCAGTCTGCCACTGTTTTCTTGTTGTTTGGAGAGCAGTAGTTGCTTGTCTTTCTACTTTGCT
The DNA here is from genome assembly GCA_034696445.1 of Isotomiella minor. Taxonomy (NCBI): domain Eukaryota; kingdom Metazoa; phylum Arthropoda; class Collembola; order Entomobryomorpha; family Isotomidae; genus Isotomiella; species Isotomiella minor. Next base: position 2,669 of record JAQIWU010002416.1, read on the forward strand.
AACTAACTTAACTCTCTCTCATCCTTCCAAACAGAAAAGGAGAAAGTCCGCCCAATCCAATGTGACTTTATGTTTTATTCAATTTTAGCTACTTAGACTTGGACATTAAACTTCTGGAAGGAGGCCTATTATAGTGGTCGTATAATGTTCCAAATGTGCTGGCTTGGCTAATCTATTCCATCCTATACACACTTTCTTCTTCTTCTTCTTCTTCGTACCTTCTTCGTTTCCTTATTCCGCCACTTTCTTCTTTCTGCTGAAATTTTGAATCCTTCCTTCAAGCAAGAGAGAGGGAACGAAGGAGAGGAAGAGGAGGAGAAAGAAAATAGCCATAATAACTATCCATTGCAGCAAGTTGTCACATTAACAAAATCCGGATTTGCCATTGTCCTATGAGTGTGTGAGTGTGTATGTGGAGCATGTGGAGTGAAACCCAGTGATAGTGATAGTGGTGAGAGTGCGAATTGGGGTGAAAGTTGAATTTCGGAGTGTCGCAAATGACTCCTTTTTTTCCTTTGGATCTAAAGGAATCGACTGTTGAGATCTGCCTAATACTATCAAGTCTAATCTTTAGGGTTATCGTTAACATCTTTTGCACTACGCTTTTAAGCTCTTCTTTTGCTCTATTGTCATTAGAATTGGTGAAATTGGATGTGTTTTTCAGGAACTGCTTAGCAAAAAGGTTACTTGGGTGATATTACTTTTTTAGATTCTTTGAAAATGAACAAATTCGCTGACATAACATGACACCTTTGAAATGAGGATGCGACAATTTTGTATGAGGTGATAAAAGTGGATGGAATCTGCTTTTTTTGGAAAACAATAATACATCTAATCCAATTCTACCGTTTGTTTTCCAAAACTTCTTTCAGTCAGAAAGTGCAATGCTGGAACAAACATGAGCTGGAGCAATTTGAAATTCTAATATCAGTTTGCTAAGGGTCCTATATCTAAGCTAACAATATGACTCCTATGGAGCAGGTCTAGAAATTAGGGACAAGGGCTTCGAGCCTCCACGTGCAGAATCGAAATAGGAGTTAGGAGTGAAAATAAATTTCCATAAATATATTCTGCCTTCGACATACGTAAATGAGGGGGGTCTGCGATGCCCTAAAAAATTTAGAATCCAAACAAGTTCACTCTCTCCTTTGAGTACGTCGAGTTTTGTTCTCGTATCAAAACTCAAGCAGAAAACAGAGATGGAATAAAATTTGTCCTTCCATCGATCCACGACGTGTTGTTTGGATTTTTGAATACCGTAATGTGTGAATATGTGTTAAAATGTATTGGAGCTATCAAAACTAATTTGCATTCTCGCGTATATACACGAGTCTCTTCTGTAGTGTCGCCTTGGAACTTTACTTAAGAAGCAACTGAAGACCCTTTCATTGTACCGCGAGTGTATTTAAAATACGAACAGGAATTCATATTCCGCAAGACAGTTGTAATTCTCTGAATTCTCTAAAGGAAACTCGAGAGTTCTGACGTTTTTAATTTTCTCCTTTCTTTGTCTCTGTCTCTTTTCTATCTATAGAAGAGGAGGAAACTTTCTCCAGGAGGAACTTTACTTGAGTTCCTCACCTCTTGCTAGAATATAAAGAAAAGACGAAGGTGTGTACATGCAAAATTTATCCACTGTCCCGCTTGAGAGACCATGAATTTTGTGTGTGTGGAGAATGGAGACCAATTTATTTTTCGTTCCGGATAGGAAATTGCAAACGAAGTGACAGTTTAATATAAAGAAGTGTCTCCCTTATTCAGAGATAACAATAATGTCAGCAAATGAAGTTTCTTTCATTGAACATTTCCTGACAAGTTTGCATTTCAGAATAGAATTTAAGCTGTTGGGGCTGTGTGTATTTTTCTCTGCGGGAAATAAAAAAGTAATGCTATAGCTTGATCTTCCGCCGTTGTCCTGTCCCAATAGTTAGAAATTGCGGGCTGAGGAATATTTTTGTATGTGGTATTGTCGTCAGATCCTAGAAGGCATAATGTAGTTAATTCATTAAGGATCAAAGGGGATACAGATAGTAGAGAAAGACTAGAAAGACCCTTTGCTTACTAATTGTCAAGGATGTCTTTGCTTAGTTGAAATCAAAATAGTGGAGAGGGGCAGCAGTAAAAGAGACCCTTACTGCTTTTATGTGGTGGTAAAGAGGAATGAACCACTCTTAGGAGCAGACACTGGATCCCATACAATGGTGGAAGGAATTAGTTCCGGTTGACTGAACAATACGTATGCCTTGCCAAATATTGCAGTATTCAAATGTCTAAAGCAGTAATGCAGTGGTTTTTGTCACTTGATTAATCTTAATCAGTGAATGGGATGAAGAAAGGAAGGAAGGAGGGACGGCCAAGACTTTAACTTCAAAGAAATAAAACCACGATCAACCAAAAGACACACAATGTTGTGCGGTCTGACTGCCCTTTCTAATTAATGAGTTCTAAATGAGCTGCAACATTGTGAAATAAACCCAGGCACACTTTTAAGATTAATGAAAACCTGATCTTTCTGGGGAAAGTTAAGAGGTATTAATTCTTTGTAAAACTGGGTGGAGACAAAACCGGCTTTCATTCCACAATCTTTCTCCTGGTTTGTAATTCTTTTTAGTCCTGTTGTGGATGTGGAGAAAGTTTCAGTGTGTAGGAAAAATTGGCGTATGTGCTACTCTTTGAAGAGACTCGACACTATGTACATGGTGTGTTGTTTTCAGGTCCCTGCATGTGGCCGACCGCTGTAACGGCAAACAATATCTTCCAACCGCAGAATGAATGTATGGCTTAAGGGAAATCGCATTACCTTTAAGAGTATGGTCTGTACTTGGTGTACATTATAAACAATAACTGTATCATAATGCAGGAGAAAGTAAAATATGTGGGGCCCCGGCCTGCTTTTGATGTGAAAGCAGGAAACATTTCAGAAGCAGGCCAACTAACGCAGAGAGAGTGGCAGACCAAAGGGTAAAATAGAATTTCAAACTTTCACCACTGTTCACCTAAAATAATATTACACAAAGGCGGAAAGTGGAGGTGGAAGTGAAGAGTGGTATGCATTGTTGTGAGCGATATATATTTGGTAGCCGTTGGTGGTGTAACTCAATGCTTGCTGCTACTGAAAGGATCAAGAAATGAAATATTATGCTAAAAGTGTTTGTTCCACGCCAATGTAGCACAGATGCACAAAGGCTTGCTTCTGTTGTCGATGTGATATGCGATATTGAATTGGCATAAAACATTATATTACCAAATATTTATTCAAAAACCCCGATATAAGCATCAGGAGGCACACTTGAATTCCTGGGTCCAAGACGGATATTGCACAATACATTTTATTATTTTTTCGATACTTCACTTCCAGACCCGACATCTTTATTTTTTCCACCTTCTGCTTGTTGTTTTAGAAATGGAAGGAATGGATTTTTTGTGCATGTATACCCATAGGTAACTACGTGCTCCTTCCAATCAAGATGTCTAACAGTTCTGAATGTACACCGTTCGTATTAGGAATGGGAGTCTGGTTCTAAAATATTTTGAGATATTTCTCTTAAAAATTCTTGCACGTCGGAGGTGCCTTACCATTCATCCAATGAAAGGCATCGGCCACATATGTCGTAAACCCGAGAAGAAAGTGAAAGTAAATACTGCTTTCTTCCTGCATTAGATACTGTAACTGAGTTCAAACGTAAGGTTATATGGATGGGAGAGAAAAATATTATGTTGTGCTGCAGGGATGGAAATTAAGATATAGATAAAACCAACAGAAGTGCTTCAATTATATATAAAACTTCAATTAGAAAGTTATTGCAAAAAGTTCTCTTTGTGAGCAAATTACAAAACGATGTACCAAAGTGAAAGTCTCTTGATGAAGTTCTACAAAATTTCTCTCTATCTGTAAATGAAAAGAGATCTACTCGCTTGTTTCCTTCAGGAGGGAGTGGGGAAAAGATCAAAAGCCACCACAAGAAGCAAAAAATTAAACATTTTTTGTGAAAGTGAGATGAGATGAAGTAACCTTTTCTATCTTCATTCCGCTTCCTTTATACTTTCCATTAGTCTCGAATGAGAGCACGGATATTTATTTGTGAGCCATCTTTTCCTCATTTTCCCCATTTTTCTTCGGTGGTTGTAAACATGAAGGAGAAACATATAGGTGAATGGTGGTTGTATCAAATGGCAAATGGTTGCCATTTGTATCCATCATTGCATGGATGGCGACATAACTTTTTACTCTAACTCTACAAATTATGCAAAAATGGACGCTTCATTCCTACTTCAATATTCTTTCAAGACACATTCTAGGCAGACCATTGATTTGTACTTTGGTTTTATGGTTTTGCAGATAAAATCACCAGGATTGTTGCTTCAATAGAATGCACTAGATGCTCAACGAATCCAATCGCCTCTCTGTTTGAGTTTCGAGCTTGAACAAAATTGAATAAGAATCCCTTTGAGCATCACCATTTTACAGTTTACATCAATCCAACAGCAATGCAAACAATCGGATCAAGTTTTCGAATTAATACGCTCCACTAATCGCTGGCCTATCGGAATCGCATTATTCTACTCTACCCACAGGAGCACCCACAAAATGCAGGAGAGATGATGGGCTTAAACTTTCAAGTAGGAGAAAAGCAGAAAAGAGTTTTCATTGGACACCCAAGTACTTTCTCTCATTGGATTTGCCACTTTCGAGAAGAAGAGGCTGACTAGTATTAGAGACGTGAGGAGAAATTCGCTTTAGACCGAAAGCATGAACCGTTTAAAATGTAATTATGCCAAATCCCGGAGATCATCACAAAAGGACTGAGGTTTGTTAAGAAGGTAGGAGGGTTACGTTACATTAAGTAGTGTCTAGTCAAATGATCTCGACGTATCACTTAAACGAACTAAAACTTTGTGTCCAGGTGCTGATTAGGGGAGAAAGCAAGTCAGTTCCTATCCATAGTCTTACAATAATCAGTGAAAGTTAGACCCAAAAGCTAAAGGCGCTTCTGCTTTCCCTTTCCCTGCCTGAACCAATTCAATCCACTACGGCTGCCTTGATTAAAGAAAAGTGGATAAAATCTCGTCTCCCCCTTTCCCTTCCTCACTTATTCATTCAACGCGAAAACAATGAAATGTAATACAGTTCGTTTGAAGAAGACACAGGAGCAAAGCAAGTGGGACTGATGAAGAAGAGATTACAAGATAAGTAGAAAGATAGCTAAGAGAAAAGACAGATCCTATCTCCAATGAAGACGTGAACGTGAAGTAGGAGGAAGTCTCGTCCGGATGCATGAGGAGAAAGCAGTTACACAAATGCTCCACACAACTTTCCTTTCTTCTTAACCAACTTTCCCTTCCAGCCTCATTCCTTGTGAAACTGAACGGTGCTGAAGGTCTCTCGGTGGTGCTAGATCAGCCCTGTGTATATGATCTTACTGCTGCGTTAATTACATTACTGTGTTACACTGGAGGAACGAGGCCCAGGTCCAAAAAAGCACTCCTTCGTCTCTGCCCCAGGCCGATTTCTGCTCAACAATTTCATTATTCATCCATCCTGTAAGTTCTCATCCAACTCAAGTGCCTTAGATTCTATTCTCTCTCTACTTAAATTCTAGAAAGTGAATCTGTGCATTTCATTCCCCATCCGGCTAATTATTCCTGCTCGAATGAATGAAAGCACATTAAGCTGTTGTTCAACACAAATCTTCTTGTCGACAAAACGATGATGACGAGAAGATGATGATTGCATGGAAATGATGAAGATGCGTGCGACATTCTAGCTGTATGACATGGACTACCAAACCATCCGTCTTCGTAATAGGAATAACGTCAGACTGGTCTCATGGATTGACATGGTAAGCCTGGAGACTTAACTTTTGATGGTACACACTCTGACTCTTCTTTCATACAGGCGATTGGTGCTGTCATGATTTTATATTTCGGCTACAAATTTTTCTTTTCTGACTTCACCGATGTGTCAAGACCCCCTTTTAGTCCAGGAAAATGTAAGTCTCCAAAAAGAAAAAAAAGAGAAAGAGAGAGAGAGAGTAAATTAGTCAAGTGAAAAATGCAGTTAATTAGAAGAGAAAGAGGGACGGAGAGAGTGGAGTTGGAGTGGAAAGGGGAATGATATAGAATGATGTGATGTGCCGTTCTTTGGATGGCCCACTTTCTCCTGTGTCCAAAAAAAACTCTTTTTCTCTCCTCTCCTCTTTTACCTTTTTGTGGAATATTCTATCTTCTATCTTCTTCTACATGCTTTCCTTGATTTGGACAAATAAATTGCAGGGCGGGGATTCTCAGAATTTTTATTCTCATCAATATGCATAGTCTACTCTACACAATTTTTTATTGCCTTGCTCCTGCTTTCATCAACTAGTCGGGTAAGTTGAGAGTTAAATAAACGTTGTTCTATGTATGCATGCTTCCTCCTTTCTCCTGTCCCGATTGGGGAAAAGATGTAATACAAGCACATTAGCATTTAATTCACATTTAAGCTACAATCTTTCTCTTGTCCTTAATTGAACTCGATGAGATTTCAGACGGCACATATAGAACGACCAACTGTAACTTTACTTTCTTCTCGACTGAGACAAAGGGTCTGATGCCAAGATAAAAACTCAGTTAGGACAAACTTTTTCAAGGCGTCCTCCCTCTCATTCTGATTCTTTATGCGATGCAAAAAAGCTGCAGTGAAAATGGAATACCTAGCTATCATTTTACCGCATTACCTCTACTTTTCTTCCGATAACCCATGACCTTTTTCTTTTACTTACTTTTGTGTTTTATACAACATTTGCAAGCCAGCAATACTTGTCATGGGTCGTTAGCTTTGTCGTCGGCTTGTGTAGAACTCATTTTAACGAACTTAACTTATCAGAGACCTGGCCTTGGGTTCCCTTTGATAAGGGACATAGCGGGGAAGTCACTTTTAGTTTGAAAATCCCAAATGTCACAATCATACGGATGAAACTTGATCCCGATAAGTGTAATGAAAAGTTTTTTTTCTCGAAATGTCACCACGTATGGAAATGGAGGAACTTGTTCCGAATGCTAAATAGCAATATCTTTTCTATTTTCCCATGTTTCAGACTGAAAATGTGGAAAATGCCTGTGTGAAGAATCAAGTCTGGATCTGCGTCTCTCACTTTCTCCTCATCACTTTGGCCATCGAGCTCTTCGTTCTTGGCTTCAACCTCATTCGACCAGGGGCATCTGGGCAACAGATCTTAACTTTTGGTTTTGGGATGGGAATTTGCCTTTTCAAATGTATCTTCCGCCTCGCAGCAGAGAAATGCGTGAAGGAATACCTCAGAGACATTTATAACGTACCTGGTGTTCAATTTTCTGACAGCGTGTACTACTCACGACCCGAGGACGAAGACTTGATGAGGGTGGGAAGTCGGTGTAGCCTTCACCACGCGGCTTCAACGCACAATGTCAACGGTCACATTCGGACGCCGTACAGTCCTCCTCCACCGCCGCCAACGTCCTACCACTCTGGACGTCGTCGCTCAACCACTGTCATGTTTGACCCAGACTATGATGAGGAATATTACATAGATGATGATTATGACGACTATGATCATCGACGCAAAGTATTTCGACATCCCTATAGGAACCATCACCACCACCACTACCATCAGCAATACCACCCACGCCAGTACCACTCCTTCAGCCACCTTCCCAACGTTCATCAACCCTATCGACACAACAGCAATCCAAACTATCATCAGAGTCATTTTGCAAGTTGCAGAGAGTTGTATTATGATGATAAGTATGACGCTGTCTGAGATGACGAGATTCTAAGATTACTTCAATTGCTATAAGTCACATTTGCTCCATTTGAAAGCTCGGTTGCATTTTACTCTGATAATGTTTAGGAGGAGGAAATAGCTCAAAATGATAAAAGTTGGATACCTTACACAATATTAATTACAATTGCTCCTGATTGTCATATAAAATCCTTAGCCATTAATGACGTAGCTTACATATTCTATAGCCTAAAGTTAGGTATGTTGCTGTCAGTGCCAAATGATAAGCAAAAGCGCACTATCACCAGCAAAAGTGTTGAGATATAATATCTTATAAAATGTGATGTTTTGCTCTAATATAAGTCTCTCATCCTTAACAATATTGTAATTTACTTATATAAATAAGACGCTATATATGCTGATGATTCAGGCTGTGTCAGAATGACAGCAATAACTTGACGACTTTTCTAATCTTTTCACTTACTACTTACTACAACTAATCTACATGCATAGGTTTTAGACAAGGAGGAATAAATATGAATAAAAAAGACACATAGCAGAAACATTGATGATAAGGCAATAAGTCTTACTCTTGATAAGGCAATTTGGCTTGACTCGTTCTCACTTTCTCTTTAGCATACTTTTCATGTTTGAAAGCAGGAGCGGTAGAATTCACGACCTCGATCTTGTTTTTCAAGGAGAAAGTTTTGTAAAAAAAATTAATCCAACTGGATTTTGGATTCCAAGACAAAAATATATTCTCATTGCAATCAGGTTCAATTTAAAACGGTAATTTGTTTCTTTTGTTTATTTATTTTTTCCAAATGATTTTTTGCAGAGCCTAGTCCATCAACATCCATAGTCATAGTCGAGAGTCGAATCGAAGGAAGCTCAATTAATTTGTAATTATGGCGTTGAGATTGTCCAGAAGGTATTGCTACGGTAACATCAGTTTCAGACGATTTGCCCATGCTGCCCTCACTACCTCTGCCTCCAGAAGGAGTATGTCCTCGAAGAATAACGTGACTGACTCCTCCCCAGATTTGAACTTGATAAAGGATGAGTTTCGACAACTGTCTGGAGGTCGTGTTGATCTTAGGAAGGACGAAGACAGTGGAATTGCTTTTATTTGTTTGCAGCATGTAGAAAAGAAGAACGGGTTGAGTGGTAAGTCATAGTTGTTCATGTCAAAGAAAGCTGAAGATGTTACTTTGAAGGGCATTTTGATTTGTTCAAGGAAGTATGCTTGTTGACTTCAATGACATTGTGACCAGTTTGGAAACATGGACGACAGGAAAGGGACTCATCTTGTACGGCGATGGGGAGATGTTCTGCTCTGGTGGATACTTGGAGACTCTCAAGAAAATAAGTGGTCCAAAGGATGGGTATAAACTGGCCACGCTCAATCACGACACCATGATCAGACTTGCAAAACTCCCACTTGTCTCTGTTGCCTTGGTGCATGGTCAGGTACTGGAAGAATTACAAGAGGGAAATGTGGAAAAGAGGTCATCCTATCATTGTGTTTTGTTACAGGCTATTGGGGCAGGTGCAGAAATGACCTTATGGACTGACTTTAGACTTTACACTCAATCTGCAAAGTGCAGCTTTGTGGAAGCCAGAATGGGCGTAGGGACCGGCTGGGGAGGAGGTACGCTGCTACAGAGGCTCGTTGGACATTCAAGAGCCCTGGAACTCTTACTAAGCTGTAGACAAATTGGAGCTGAGGAAGCAGTCACAATTGGTTTGGCTGATGCCACTGTTAGTGATAAGGAGCCTTTGGAGGAAAGTATAAAATGGTTAAATAATTTAGTTGGTTCACATCATTTGTCTGTGGTTCGAACTGTAAAGGACATAGTCTCCTGT
>JAQIWU010002417.1:0-12273 GCA_034696445.1 Isotomiella minor
TGCTCTTGTTGTATCATATATCATCATATTATAATGATGAATAAGAGCAGGGTTGAATGAAGTAAGTGGAAGACGCATAAGTGTGCCAATTTACTCACAAATTTGCTTTGCACCTCAAGGACATGACATGTTACAAGTATAAGTAAACCCTTCACAAAAAGAGGATTGCCAATAATATAACAACAAGTGAAGTACAATCAGTTTTTAAGTACAATCACACATCCCAAACAATCACAATCACAATATGTACTCGGATAAAAACATACAAAGTTTTGGCTGGGGATTGGAGAGAGAGAGAGATCATGCTTAATTGACTCCACTGTCTATAAAAATCGGCAGCTTTTAGACTGTTCATCATTTGTCTCAATGTGCCCCACATCGGATAATTCTTATGATGATGTGAACGACTCAATTCATTTATTAATTGTTGAGACATACATTATCATAGCTTCCTTGCACTACCTGACCTTATCTATTCTGACCACATTTACAACTGCTACACGACCTACGACCGCCGATCTATCCAGTCTGCCTTCAACTTGTTCCATGCTGCAAGAAGAAAAGGTAGCGAATGGAGGAAGGTAGAAGAGCATTATGAGAGTGCAGAAAGACCATAGCTCATTTAATTTACATTGCAACGCATTCGCATTGCTCCTGCTTGTGAGTTGTACCTGTCCTCTCTTTGTTGTCTTGCAAAGTTGTTGTAAATTGTTGCTGGTTTGGATGTTTTTGGTGGTAAATTATCATAATAAAGTATTCTGCATGAAATCAAGTCACTTTCAGTTCTTCACCAGTGCTCTTCCATTCCGTGGGGCAGCAGCCCAAAGTCACTAAAAATCATTTACTTTTTTGGTTTGTCCATTTGTACGGATAGGCCTTTTTTGCATTTTTCCATAAAATCTGGATTAGTTGAAAAAAAAAATCCGAAAATAGTTCTGGGGCTGTGAAAGTGAATCTGTTGTTGATCATAAAAACTTGGACTTCAGGAAATTAGGTAAAAGTTGCATCTCTTGCAATTTTACGGAAACATTTCGATTATCCATTGTGACACAATAATAAGAAGTTTGAAGTGCTTTCTAAAAAGCTTTGCAAATTACTAGGAACGAATTATCAGGTTGGTCCTTCCCTATTTTGCAAATCCTGTTATGTAAGTTACCCAAAAGTTAGAAGTCTAGTCTGATCTGCTCTGGTCTAGCCTGCCTAATCAAAGTTTTCTTTTAATTGGAATACTTACATAATGAAAGGAAATTTAATTGGATAAAAGAGTATTTTGTATAAGACATAAAGAGAATTAGCAGCAATTTTGCAAAATTATTCTTTCCCTTCCTCATTAAAGTATCAAGTTATAATGCACACCCGACCCATAAGTCGAGCCTTTGATCACAATGCAAGATTAAGATGCGAATAATGAATTGAATGAATAGAGAGGCTTAAAATAATAAAAGTTGTTCACACTTCACACCAAAAATTCCCACGATTAAGTAATGAATAGAATTTATTGCTTTTTAAGTTACTTTTTCAACGCTTTTGCTATGCGGAACAAATCCGGATGACTTGTACAACATGCATGTATGCATACCATTGTTGCATTTCGTTTGTTGCGAATCTCTTGTGTTCCAAGACTGGAAAATAATACGTCTACACATTTCCGCATTTGTGTAGAAGAAAGGTTACTTCTTTTTCCAGTAACCTAGTGCCGAGACATAGATGAAGTAAAGGATAATAAACAAAAATGAGCTACAAGAAACTTCCAGGTTGTGGTGGGAATTGAAGCCACGGTAAATTAAATACTTAAATGAGGGATTGTTTGGTGTATGTAACGTGGATCGTTTAATGATAGGTTTGATGATAGGATGTAAATGAGTACATTGAGGAATCATTAAAAATGCTCTTAAGAAAAATAGGCAGAGATACATTACATTGTCTGTGTGCGTGCGGTGGTAGCCAAGTAGGTTCTTTATAATTCTGGAGTCAAGCGTGAAAGAAGTTTGTTTAGAAGAACACACAGGCAACGAAATAAAAATAAAACAAGTTAATTAATGATTTTGCTGACTTTTCCGCATACGTAAGACTACATTTTGCTAGTGTGTGTCCCATAGTCCGTCCGAATTACAGAGAGGGATGCTATAGAATAGGTGCATGAGGCAAGGTTAAAGGACAACAAGGTGAAGTTATAAGAAGATCTTCGTAGATTTAGATTGCGATCTTCCAAAGATCAACATTGTTTTTGCTATAAGAATTGAATGAATACCCACCTCTGAAGAGCAAAAACTGAACTTTAGGTTGAGAAGGTCCAATACTCTTCACTTATGCAATCAATCAGTATGCAAAACTCATCTTATTTTAGCATAAAGATTAATGCCTATATTCGCACCCTCACCCCACCTTCATCTCATATTTCATTCCTAGATCGAACGCATTAGCATGATGCTTGACATGAAAGCGATACAGTGAGGAGGAGAGACACGTGAAAATTTGCAATGTCATGCCAATTTTTGTTCAAGTCGAAATCCTATCCTCTTTGACACTTTTGCAGGGTTTGATGATGCTTATCTATGGGGATACAAATACCGTCTTAAAATAGCTGTTCTATTAAAACCTCTTATAGCCTTATCTTAAGACTGACGGTGGTGATCATTCCAGGAGACATTTTCCTACCTGTTATTGTGCAAACGTCATTTTCATTCATCAGCATACATACAGCTAAAGTAAATTTGAGCAATGATACAAAAGTATGCAATAGTCGTGAAGAGATTGCTGCAAAAATAATGAACTTAAAGACAAGTTTTTCAACTCCAGAACCTATGATTTTTATCTTATTTACTGGAGCTATATCCAGTTTTTATCATATGGCGACTAGGATTAGGTCAGTGAAGGTAAGCAAGAAGCCATATCCATTGCAGGGTTGCTAACTATAGGTAAAATCTTCCGTGGTTGTTGCGACAATACTAATTGTGCACATAAAAGAACGAGTTGACCAAGATGTTGAAAACGTAGACATCAACTTTTGATTGTGGTTGGTAATAACTGGTGCAGTACTTAAATAGTCTTAGTCAATGGACCTTGAATTAAGATGTTATTCTTGTCTCTGTTCTGCTCATTGGAGTTACCAGCTTAATTAATTTCATGGCCCGTTTCATTAATTAGATAATTAATCATTCATTTTGCTTTGCGCATATTAATTTTTTGTTTTTTTTTTGTTTCAGGCGGATTTATTAAAGAACGCGAAGAACAAACGGCCCTACGATGGGCGTCTCTTGTCCACCACCCTCCTCCAGTTCGTTTGATGATGGATTAATTTCATGCAAAAGAAAATTTCCACATTTAACTTTCATTTGTTCCTCTTCATCTTCTTCTCCTTCATCGTTGTCATCAGATGCAGACACAACTTTTAAAATAGCACCTTTGAGGAGGAAATTAGGATTTAGAAGAATAGGAAATTTGTCACCCACTTCCATCCTCCTCTCTTCCTCCTTTTCCCTGCTATTATGGATCTCTGTAGTATTATTAGCCTTTTTAATCAGCCATGGGTCAGCCATCCCATCAAATCAGGTAAATCAATCAATGATTGAGTTATCTTATCTATGAGGCCTACGTTGTAAACACATCATGTTGACTGGGGCACTTTCAGATTCATACTCAAATGGATGAGACAGAACTAAGGAGAGTTTTTCAAGTGGATAGTCATCATCAAGGTAAGCCACTGCTTCCTCTTCTTATCATTTTACTCCCTTTGGCCGTCTGCCGAATTACCTTGAAATAGTTGGGCTGGAGGAAGATAAAAATAGTTTTCAGTCACCCTGTCCAGTCTGATTGCTTCTACCTGTCGTGTCGTTACGCACTACGCACGTCATGGAAAATATAGGGTCACTTAAAAGGAAAAGGTTAAGTTCACTGGAACCTTTTAAACGACTCTTTCTTGGAATAGCCGCGGAGACTTTTACTTTCTTTTAGATTAACCCTTTTGTTATCCAGGTAACAAGGTCGAAGCTTGACCTTCTTTCGTAATAGTCAAATCCATTTAAATTGTTTGTTTACTACGTCTCAGAGTGATGACGAAGTACCTGTTTGAAATCCAGGTTATTTTAGTAGAAACAAATCTTTTTCTTTATGGAAAGGTCACGGATGAAACTTTTTATAGAAGCTCATTTGAGACAGATAGGCATAAATGATTTACAATTATCCTCAACAAGGATCATTTATAATAATTTACTTATTTGATGACGTTTGCAGTGCCAGATTACCAAGTTGTACAGATTCACTCACGTTCCAAGCGTTCCTTGGGTGAGGGTAGACTAGTGAATTTTAATGCATTTGGAAAAGACCTACGCCTGAAACTGAGAAAGAACCCCCACCTGGTGAAGCAATCTCTGCGGATGTGGATCGCTGAGCCTGACACGTCTGACAGAGGAGTCAACTATAAAGAACTCCCCCAGGTAATAAAATCAACCTCAACAACCCTTATCTTTTCTTCTCACTCCTGGGACTGACTGTGTAGGAAGTTATAATTAGCACTAGCGGAATGACATTGAAGGTTTTTCATCTGATGCGATGATCTCTGTTGACCAAGTATTAGTGGTGTGAATTGTTGCAAGGTAATCCCACTTCCACCTGCTGCTTCCATATCCAGGCATTTAGATAGTCGACCATGTCGGCAGGTGATTGGAAGTATCTATAGATAGATAGACCATGTTCGAGTGCGTGAGAATATTTTTCTGTACTAAAAATATTAATTGCTACAACCCTAACCATCTTAGTTTTTTTCAACCTTGGCAATTTTTTGGATCCGCATTTTTGCTATGAATCTTAAAAACTACCCGTGTGCATATAGAAATGGAAAGTGAGCAGAAATAGGAACTGTCATAGGCATGGGAAAAAAGGAGGGTGACGATGATAGACAGAGGATGACACTATGTACTGACTTGGCAGTCTAGAGTGAAAAAATTTGCAATTTATTTAGATGACGACAATGATAATCAGTAACAAGTTGCACTATATGGTAGAATGGAATGCTACTGACATGATATACAATAGTCTAAAAAAACACGAACCCCACCCTTCCTTCCTTTCACCTTTTGCCAATTTATATTTTTACAAAACAAACTCACCTCCGGATCAATGCTGAATCCTGAATGCTGCCGTTATTAGTGCAGTGGTTAGTCACTCTGTTAGCTTTAGCTCTTCTGTGACTGACTGTGATAAATGAGTTTGAATAAATATGCATTTCATTTTCTATGGCGGATGATTAGGATCTCATCACCGCCACCATCAATTGGGTCAGGGGTCATGTTACATTGGGCATGCATACATAGTCGCATTCGCATACTGAGGACAGGAGTAATTATCACTACCATATTTATTTATTATGCATCATTCACGGTCTCTCTTCGGCTTCGGCAATTGTCAGTGGCGATTCAAAAAAGGGTTTCTAATTTTATCTTCAAATCCAATCGGGAAACACATTGTTACGGGTTTAACGATGACGCCAATTGATCTCAAAGTATTAAATCCATATACTAATTACTCGTTGTGTTCTCGTCACACACTTAAAAGTAAATGTTGACTGATTTGACAATGCGCCTTGTCTTTGTATTGTAGCGTAAAGTCAACATTTTACGTAGGTAGGTCAAGG
Source organism: Isotomiella minor (assembly GCA_034696445.1). NCBI lineage: Eukaryota > Metazoa > Arthropoda > Collembola > Entomobryomorpha > Isotomidae > Isotomiella > Isotomiella minor. Next base: position 5,633 of record JAQIWU010002417.1, read on the forward strand.
TGGTATGACGACTCCTTACGTATTTAAACTCAGACTTGGTTTTACTTTTACGAGTCAGTAAAATGAAGGTTCTCTGCTTAATTGTTGCAAAAATGATGTAACAACATGCTGCTTTCAAGGGTATACACACTACTTTTACACGCTTCATCTTTTGATCAAGGAATTTCAAAAATGGGTCCACACAAAGTAGAATGTAGTTAGGAAACAAAAGGGACACGTACTTAATTGGGTCGACATGACACGTTGACGTTTCTTCTTTTTACACATGTGAAAAAGGAGAAATTATTTATGCTAAAAAAGACTGAGCTGAGTTGTCTTCTTTAAAACGATTGATTGATTTATTTTTGCCATTTTTTTGAAACAGGAAGCGGAAGAGGACATTGGGGAGGCATATCAGGACGAGAATAATCAAGCAGCTTTGCTCCTCCATCATGACAGGAATGACGGCAGCTTGCTTATGGTGAGCGTCTATTATACTTGTTCTGGTGCCCTATTATTACCACACACACATATTCAAACAATAATAACAATTATGTTTTTATTACAATGTGGGATTGATTGATGCAAAACTTGTTTGAGGGAATCATCCTGCCCCAAACTTCTTATATTAAATGTAACTCTTTCTTGTCCTTAGGACGGAATGGTTGGTGCAGACTTGGTCGTGAAACCCGTGCCATCCACACTAAGACAAATCACTACGACGACGACTCCAACACCAGTCCAGCAATCTTTTCACGATGGTGATGAAGATGAGGCCTTTTTGGACGACGAGATGGGGGATGAGTGGGTCGTCCACAATGGGTTTCCAAACATGAATGATTCCACCCCATTTCTTAACAATACGGCACAAGGTCTCCACATTGTGTACCATACCAAGCACATTCCTTCTCATTCCGACTACGCCTTCATGGAACCTGACCAAAACCCCTTCAAGAGTGGGGGGAAAAGGGTGAAGAGGTACGCCGAAAGGAGTCGAAGGGACGCACCGTACGTGATTTACCCAGAGATATTGGTGATAGTGGACTATGATGGGTACAGACTTCACGGTGGGGACAATTTACAAGTGAAGCGGTACTTTGTCTCCTTCTGGAACGGAGTTGACCTTCGGTACAAAGTCCTCAGAGGGCCTAAAGTTAGGATTTCTATAGCTGGAATCATCATCTCAAGAGTGAGTCGTTCATCCATTATTTTTCATGTATTTTACTGTATCAATGGCTTCTAGGGGAGAGATGCGACACCATACTTGGAGAGGAACAGAGTCGGAAGAGACGCCTTAGACTCTGCGTCAGCCTTAACTGATCTTGGCAAGTATTTGTTTCAAGAACGAAGGCTTCCTGTCTACGACATCGCCGTTGTCGTCACAAAGTAAGTGCCGCAGAAACACATAAAGACTTTTTTAAGTTCTTCATTCATGAATACAGAGCAAATACAGGGAATTTATAGTTGGTAGTTAGTGTATTATTGGAGGTCACACGTTGAGTTGACTTTCTTTGAACATTTCATGTGAATTGATTGAATACGTCCACGTCATCTTCTATGACAGTGGGACATGACAGAATGAGAGACTCTCAAGAAGAAAGAAACGTCTTGCTGGACGTTATTTCATGAGTTAACAGCAAAGAATTAGCAGAAGGAAAAAGGCAACAATGACACTGCCAATTAGACTACCTGCATACGATGATGATGTTGGTTGGGCGTGTGTATTTTTGTGCACATTCCCAATTGTTTGACTTGATATTGTTTAATTTAATACATCATTCTTCTACGTACGTTTCATTTTATTTATTTGAATTGGGCAAAGAAATTTCTTCATCTGCGAATAATAAATAAAAATAAAATCAAGTCAGACGTCAAGTAGGCAGGCGTTGTTGTTATAACAATATGGCGATACACGATGATGAAGCAATAGTTAGTGGCATGGTGTATTGTTGAGCCTTTCATGTGTGGTTGGTATGGCGTTTCCGCACTATTTCTTTATTCTTGACCTCACATCCAATTTCAATTTCCACTCGAACGTACCCATGTGCGTTGTACATATTTTTTGTGAGGTTGGGAGATAATAATGAGGTACAGCAGCGAGGTAATAATAAAATTAGTAAAAACTGCCTAAATGAAAACGAAATGAAATAAATACACAAGACGATAAGACGGATACATCTCAGATTAGTACAACTTTTTAGCGTGAAAATAATAAATTAATGTTGAGGAACGAGCAATTAAGAGTGACTGCGTATATATCCAATTTATACATTTAGATAGCGAAACTTATTTAGGTGATTACACGAATCGCTTTGTGTATCATTGCTTGCATTGAAACTGAAACTGAAAGTAACAAGAAGTTTAATAAATTATACATAATTCCTATTGTCTGCAGTCACTCAGGCAGGCTATATTCTTAGAGTTCAGACAGTAAGGTGTGGGCAGGGTTGAGGTTATAAATAAATATGCGATGAAATTATTTGAATATACTGTCGGCACAAAGACTTTCAAGTTTCCCTTTCATCGGAGTGTTTATTAGATGGTAATTTATATAAAGAACGGTTAATTGACGAATTTTAAATGATCCCTTCTTGCTCGAGCAGTTTCGAATAATAAAAGAGCAAAGATTTTTGTTGTACAAGTTTGATATGTGCATAGGTATGATATGTGCCGTCGAAGGGATGGTGGGAGATGTAGCCGAGGCACTGCTGGTACGATTTCGCATATATTTTCTCTGCAATTATGCATTGGATTAACTGCTGTAAATGACATTTATAAAGAAATTTTGGTAATGGTATGGTGCATTAATATAACAGCAAAAACATTTAAACATAACCAATAAAAAGAGGTATTGTACAGCCATGGTGAAAGCGTGTTTACAAAGGTCGTCAATAATGAAAACAATTGTCCAAAAAGAGATATTTTTATAATGGAGATGATTAGGGCCGAAGATTGGTCTCGGTTTAGCCGGAGCAAACGATATGATTTCAGAAAATTTAATCCTCTCCATGTATTACAGATTAGACATGTGTCGAAGGCAATTTGCCAACGACGTTTGCAACCGAGGAACGGCAGGTAATTTTTGAGAATGTGGTGAAAGTTTACACATTCACCCTCACAGTCACACATCTTTCACTTTCTCCACACGTTGCAAGCTAAAAGCTAACTTGTGTTTACACGTCCACCCTCTACACCCTCTCCTTCACCTCCTTATCCCATTTTCCTTTCACTGCATGACTGGTAATTACAAGAATGTGTCTTTCGCAGTAGCACATGTAGTTTTGATTGTCTGTCTGTCTGTCGTCCGCATTTACGTATGTTCGTTGATTTATTTATTTATATAGACCTTTCACTGCATGACTTCGTAGGCTGCAATTATTTATTTAAATCCTCTGCAATTTCCGTTGTGAAAGAAAGCAGATGGAGGTGCTTCATTAGAAAGTGAATGTCCTAAAATCCTCTGAAAGGAGGGTTTTCTGTGTTTTGTGCATAATCGTACGAACTGTCCATGTAGAACTGTCATTGTCTGGGTCATGTTGATTTGTGTGCAACCGTACAAATTTTACTAACAGAAGGGTTTGCTGTATAAATGTAGCTTCTTTTACTGATGATAACATAACAGCTTACAAGTATTAACCCTCACAAACGCTTTAGCTTTTATCACTTTATTACTCACACACAACTTACACACTAAATTGGACCATCCCCTTGCATCTTTCTCAAATGATATTGTTTCCAAAGGTTTTGCCTACGTTGGGGGAGCCTGTGTGGTGAACAAGCGGCTGGAGAAAGTCAACTCGGTGGCGATTGTAGAAGACACGGGTGGATTTTCCGGCATCATTGTTGCAGCTCATGAAGTTGGTCACTTGTAAGTGAATCATCGCTATAACTTCCCTTGGTTCATTTAATACGGTTTATAATGATGTTGTGCAGGCTTGGGTGTGTTCACGATGGCTCTCCAGCACCAAGTTACTTGGGAGGTCCAGGGGCACAGAAGTGCAGGTGGGAGGATGGGTACATTATGAGCGATCTCCGACACACTGAGAGGGGTTTCCAATGGTCTGCATGTTCCATCGCTCAATTCCATCACTTCCTAAAGTGAGAGAGAAGTTAGAAGGTTTACATTTACAGAATACTAATGATGCTTTAAATAATTCCAGTGGAGACACTGCTACATGTCTGTACAACTCGCCACATGAAGACGGTTCTTTACCTCGCGTTCTTCCAGGAAAGCTTTTAAGTTTGGATGCTCAATGCAGAAAGGACAGAGGGACATCGGCCTGCTTTGTAAGAATGTCAATCATGTCACATGGAATCCCAATTTTGACAATCATTATTTCACATTAAAATTGCAGAAAGACGACCGAGTTTGTGCTCAGCTCTTCTGCTTTGACGCATCTTCCGGTTACTGTGTAGCTTATCGACCTGCGGCAGAAGGTTCCCCATGTGGAGATGGCCATGTATGACTTTCTCATTCTCTGATGAGGTTCTTTGTAATTATCCTTGACCCTTTTATAGCAACACTGTGTGAGTGGACGTTGTGTCGTGGAGCATGAAAATATCATCCCAGACTACTCGCAAATTACTCCTGCCGTTGTGAGAGATCCATTAAGCAAAGGATCCTCATTCACATTCCCCACCTCATCGTAAGTCACTGGCTTGTGGAAGACATCTTGAACACTTTACAAAAAACCTTTCAAGTGACGCGTGAAAGTGTGTGGGGGTAACTTATTTTGAAGGTGTGGGGAGGGAATTAACTTTAACAAAACTTGCTGGACATTAGACATTTAGTGACAGTATAACGGCAATGTCGAATCTAAGAACTAAAAGCGCAAACTAACATCTTAACACTAGTCTTCTTAAAGTAATGTTGATATCAATGGAATTAATTTGCTTGTTTGAATTTGAATTGAAACAGATCCCACTCTTCATTTACAAACTCAGACATTGACCTGCCAAATGGTGATGACGATGAAATAGAAATGCCAAATGACGACCACATCATCGCCAACGAGATGTCTGAATGACTTGACTGACCTACCAACACAAACCTCTGCACATTTCATATTGACTGTAGTGTACCCTTTTTATTTTTTTAATGATACATGCTAAGTATTTAAGGTATGTGGGTGGGCTTGCTTTGTAGTAAAATGCTTTACTATAACGCTATAAATGAAGTCTAATTAATGACACTTGTGGTAATGGGGAGAAAGCGATTCAGTAATATTTATAAGATGATAAATGTGTGGACTTTTGACTTGAACTGTGATACTAACGGTGACAACGTGTACACGTGCTGTATAAAATGTAAAAATTTGGTAGCAGCGACAAAAATAAATAATAATGTTGTGTACATAATTGTAAAAACAGATCAATAGTTTCTTCCACCACGAGCAGAAGTGAAAGTAGTAGTGGTAAGAAAGTAGCTAGTGCCACCACGACTCGGCGCACAACAACAACCACGAAAACAACGTCGCGCACGACCTCAAAGGCTCCTACTCTTCCATCGACGACAAAGGCTGTCGCAATTTATCGCGGTCCAAAAAGTACTTTTCTTCTTTCTTGTATTCTTTGGATACATCATGTATCCATTCTCCGTTTATATGTTGCTTTCTCATATTTAATATTTAACGGAGTGATGAGGCTCAAAAATGATTTTAAATTAATTCCAAAAAAAACTCCCTCTCAACCAACAGAGGAAGTGTTTCTTACTGAGTGTCAATTCAAAATTTCAGAGCCACATAAATACACTGTGGCCAAAGATGTCGAATTTCCTAACAGACGAGATTAATTCAAAATAATGTCCAAACAGCGAAGCTTTTGCCTTTGCGGAAAAAATGCCGTGAAAATTGTCGCCCCACATCGCTTAAGGTTGTACATAAACAATCAATCCAGCACAATCGCTCAAGCACGCTTTTCCCACTAATCATATAGCCTTAAAGAAACCAAACTAACAAAGTCACGTTTGACAATTGCATGAGACAAACGAATCACACTGACGCTTTTGAATTACTAATAATAAGGATTATAAATAACTTAATAATGGATGATTGATTGGGGTCTTTATTTGGGTTGAAATTAATTGTCGTTTTTGGAATGATTTTGATTTCAGGAGACAGTGATATTGTCGCAATAAACGCACCTCCTTCCTCCTCCTCGTTAACCTGTGTGGCAGACAGAGTGACTAGCATTGGTGGTGGCTTGAACTGCAAATCTTTCTTGGAGAAATATGGGTACAAGTATTGCACCTCACCGTATATCCAACTTAATTGTTGTTCTTCCCACAAATTAATCTGTGTAAGACAGTAGGATAAGAGTACATATGTAAATTACGTAGAACCCCTTGTAATTTTTTTGTGACAGACTTTTGTTTAATGAGTTAAATCAAACATTATGCATTTTGCGTTTCCTGTAATTCTTCAGTTTCGCCTTAAAACTTTAAAGTATTTATAATAGTTCGAAGGCAAAATCACTAGAGCAGTCTTTACGACTTTCAAAACGCGTTCTAAAGTATTTCATTTTAAAGTTTTTAGTTAGAAAATGCGAGATATAATAACCTTGTTGACTGAATTTTCAAACGACTACTGCAGGCTACATGATGTTACATGTATGTAATGTGTAGTCACCATAAATGTCATGTCATGTATCACAGGTCATTTTCA
>JAQIWU010002418.1:0-12272 GCA_034696445.1 Isotomiella minor
CACAAACAAATGTAACTTGAGTCGACTCGAGGCGTCTCTTTGAACAAACAAAATAATTTAACGATTTGACTCTGGATCCACCTTATTTAATCACTTTTTGCACTTGCTCACTTCTGGATCCGATTTTTACTTTCTCCATTCATTAGCGACTTGTTCTACGTGGGAAAATTAATAATCCTCAGGAGTTGCTGGTTAAGTTATGCAGAGATATATCTACATGCATATGAAAACTTGGTTGGAAAGTTTCGCCTATGTTTCTTGTTGTTGATGTTGGGAGTGGTTCGTTGTGTAGTCCTCCTCCTCTCAAACTTAAGCAGTAAATAAGGATGACTGACACTCGCGTATTGCCTTCTTTCTCCTTCGTCTTTCGTTTTCGTGTGAGTGATATCCAGGCAAAGACGTTAAAATTGAATTTTTCACCGGTGGGTGGCTGAGTGAGTGGCACAAACGTTGGAGAGAATGACACAAGAGAAAATGGCAACAGCAGCCGCCCGTCTTTTCTTCTTCTTTCCCTTCTTTCTTTGTCTGTCTAATGGAAAATACTCCGAATTGTGGAGAAAGAGAAAGAGAGACCGGATTTCTCAATGTTACACTTCCCCCGAAATGCCGATTAATCACAACTTGTTTTAACTGCTGTCATGCAAAATATGTTCCAAGATTTTGAAGCTCACACAGCTCAATTCAATTCAATCCCTCTTTCCCCTGTCTTCTTGCTTATTAAAGTTGGAGGAAAGTGGATCATTTATCCTTCCTTCCTCTTTTCAACCCGGGTTTTAAGCAACCAACTTCCTCTGCCAAAACTTCAACTAGTTGCTAATAAGACAAATTCAATTCAGCAGTTCCTCCTCACTCTTTCCACTTTTATTTCACTTTGGGATCGTATTATTTGGATTTTGCCAATGATTCAGATTGACACAATTTTGTACACAATATCAGGGTTATTGAAGTCTTCAATCTAAAGTATAATCCAATAACAGTCATCTACCCCTTATAAACCACTTCTTGATTAACTACATCGAATTTAGCCCGGTATAAAACCTTTGAGGAGAAATTCAATACATCCACTGCAAACAAAAGCAATCCAATAAATATTCCAAAAAGTTCAGAGTTGCTGAAGTGTGAGAAACACTTGCTTTCTTCTTAACATGTAAAAGTTTGACTTGGCTGTTGCTTGCGTATGTGTGCAATTTATAGGTTTCTTTATGTCTTGAGGCAAATTCCTCGCTTTCTTCACTTCCGAAAAAATCAAAAAGTCAACACAACGAGAATTTCAAATTTAAAATGTTTTCCACCATGTTTTGGCATAGCCTTATTTTATGTTGAAAAACTGAAGTATTTCACTTTATTCTTATACGTTCTTCTTGTTGTATGACCACAAACAATTGAGGAGACACTTGAGAATTTGTCTTGAGAGTCCAAAAGTAATTCTGGATCAGAACTGAAGGTGACAATAATTAGTTAATTAATTATGAACCGAGGCACTGAGGCAACAACACCAAAGGCAAACCTCATTCTGTGGTGGTCAATTCTAGTCTACTGTAAAATGCATATTTCTTATACGTAGAGATGTTTGTGTGTGACTAACAAAAACCTCACCATATACCTGCCTCGCTTTTAGGTGTATAATACATGAGGAAGGTAGATAGATGCCTATATAGTTACTGTAAGATTAGTGCTTGGCTGAGTCAAAGGTATTCCGGAGATTGTTCGCCCAAAGGTGTATCATCATCACCATCGTCATCGAAGAACACCAATAGCAATGGCAATATGCATGGCAGCTAACACACCAACAAACTAAAAACCAAATCAACCACCCTACACAGAATTCTTCACATCAACGAAAGAAACCTCTTCTGTGTTCTTCCTCCCAATGCTTTGGCGTGCACAAAGAAAATGTATTGTTAAGACGAGCAAGCTGGTTTTTCTTGTATTTTTATGAGAGCTAGCAGCTTGTCTCACTTCTTCTTCTTCTTCAAGAACTTCTTACACTTTTGGAAGGAAGAACGTAATGCCATCCTGTATTATTCCATCACTCAGGGCATTTGGTATCATTATTGCGGAATGATTTTCTTCTTTCTCTGTGCTCTCCACAGTAGTGTGTGTGAGGATCTTTGAGTTTATAAGTTTGAGAGATTCTACTAAAACATTCTACAGTTTTAAAGCAAAGGGATGGTCATGAACCTCATGGTAAATATCGTGATGTGATGGAGGGGAAGCAGAGGATAGCATGGGGAGCATGGCTTGGTCTTGGTATGCCCTATTTGTATGGTGGATGGGGCCAGCCTCTATTAGACTCTCTCAGTATTGAGAGGGATGCAGTTTTAAAACCGTTTGCTTTACTTTGCTTTACTTTGTATCCGTATGATAACTTGTCTGACATTTTTATAACAGATCCCTCTGTCGCAACCAAGAATTCAGCTTAAATGCACTTTAATGTGGTGAATGGGGTTTTCTAATGTTGAGGCCTCCGTGGAGGTATAACAGCAAGGCAAGAGTTATCGTCCTCCTATCCCGTAGCCAAAAAATTTGATAGCCCAGTACGATTGTTGTACTACTGTGATGAAAAGGCTCTCTCTCCTCCGGCTGCTGGCCTGGCTAGACTGAGGCACTAGGGGGATCCTTCTGAGTCCCTCTACCACACCAGGCGCACACATACAGGGTTCTTTTCACAACATAATTATAATGGTAATGCAGCATGTTCAAATTTCCCTTTATGCCTGTTACATAGAGAGGGACTCGGATATTTGAAAGTCAGCATTATATGAGGAGGGTAGCTCTTTTTCGGGATAGAGAATGTGGATCAACTGAAATAATAACACAATGGGTCCAAATAACAAAACTCACAGAGAAAGGAGAAGAAGAAATTCCATTTTCTCTCGTCCATCCTGCACTTAAGTTAAAAATGTCTCAATAATACAGATGGATACAGAAGAGAGAAGAGAGAGCAAAAAGAGGCAGACTCTCTCCGCTATTATCATTCATGGATGGACAAAAAAGTCAAAATTTATTACAGGGCCGCTTTGTCCATGTGCCCCCATCCCATTAAGGCCTAATTTCCATTACATACTAATAAAAGCATAATGAGGATCTATCTATCAGTGATCCGGATTGCCTTTAAATATAATGCCTCATGCGTGCTTCCCCGTCTTCCTCATGCTCATCCGATTTCATTATACTCGTCTTCTTCATTCTCCATCCTAAACTAAATCCCTTAAAGCCAGTGAAGGAGTTTGGCACTTTTTGATGCTTTATTATTATGCAATGGAAAAGAAATATTTCATTCGAGGATGATGTCTATAGGCAGCATTGGACCAAGTAATTGTACCAGCAGTCCGACGTAATTTAAGTGTAGAGACAGACTGTCCAATAAAACTCCTCTGCTATATCGCTGAAGGGAATAAATGTCAAACTCTACGTCATATTATTTTGTATTAAATTTTCACACAACAAAACATGTTCGAGGAGAGCATCTTAATCTTAATCTCTTAGTCATCTACATTCCACGAGAAAAAGATTTTGTGCGCACCGACCAACTGCAATTTAACTGTCCATAATTCTCCTTCACCTCATAATTATTAAAGAAAGGGAAAAGTGTTTGGCCATTTGCTTCAACAAAAATGGGGAAAGAGGAACTAATAATCATGGCAAAACAGCCTCAAACAGATTATACACACATTATTTTATTACCCACCCTCCATCACACCAGGGCACGATGATGCATCCCACAGAATTGCAGGCATTACAAGCTCCCTTCTTTCTTTTCACAGCAAAAATGCCAGGGAGGAAATTGAAATGAAAAAGAGTGTAGCTTTTTCTGTTGAATTGAATTCATTATTATTCGGACAAAACACTGTCAGGAGTAACCAAGTAAAATGTGTGTGTGTGTGTGTGGAGTGGATAAAAGACGGAAGTGGATGATGGACGACGGCTGAAAAGGAAAGCTTTTGAATTCTTCCTGAGATTTGAAGTGAGTTTTCTTTCATGAAGAGGCAGAGCTAAAGACGTACTCAATTTTTCTCAATAGATTAAAATGGAAACGTAGGAATTAGCTTTTGGAATAGCAGGCAGCGGATAATTTTGTGGAAAAAGTGCGTCCAATCTTAATACACCTCAAGTCCAATTCAATTTTAAAGGATGAAAAGAGAAGGTGGAGGAAAAGGTTTCGTGCTGAACTGGAGAATGGAGAAAAAAGAAAGAAAATGCATCCCTTCTCAAACTGCATCTCTCGATCCTATTCTTTCCAAGCGCATAATATTAAATTCTCCAACTTCAGAATCTTCTTGATCATTTCATATGTGGTGGAGTATTAAAGTTGATAATACAAATGCCAGCAACAGACAAGTTTTTATCTCTGTTCTGCTTTTTTTAAAAAAAAAAGTTAACCCTGCCTTCCTTCGCTCCGGCCCTCTTCTTTGAGAAATCTCTCTCTTTTTCTGATATAAGAAAGGGATTTCTTTCTCGGTCGTAACCACATGTAATGCAATCCTGCAGTGTAATGACGTGCCCTGTAAAAGAAATTCTATACTTGAACCATCAGTCAGGTTCGCTTTGTTTTGAAGGGATTAACGTAGAATCGGTATTGTCCAAAAGATGTTAAACAGATCACATTCCTTGCCGAAGGGGTGATGGCATGCTATCCCATGATGAGGAGAGAGGGGAATTGTGAGACGTGTTTCATCCCCAAATTATTTTTTAGCTCATTAAAGGGAGTTATCATCATCAAGAGGAAGTATTTCATATTGTGCATTATTGAGCTGCCCTTTTGGCGTGCCGTGACAGTCGTGGCATGTCTTACTCTCTCAGACTCTTTGACTTTTGTATGATTTACAATCAGAGTTGGTCTCATTTTCTCAACGTGTCGAACTCAAGAGATTGAATTGCGATACTACCACCTCACACCATTATCGTCCACCTTTACAGATATTATGCAGATTATCTTTCCAACTAAACGACTCTTTGATTTTGTCTCTTCGACTGGTTCCCCCACACAGGGAAAAGACACTGGCTTGAGGCAAAGCTTTCACTCTGCTTTCCCTGAAAATGATTCTGCTTGTGTTGTTGACCATCATGGTTTCGGTTTGAAAAGTCAAATTATTGAGGCTGAACGTGTGAGTCAGTAAGTGTCGCATTTAGTCATTCAAGTCATCCATTAAAGGTTGAACTAGGCGCACGATTATTTAATTTACATAAAGCTGTTACTCACATCAAAAATGATTTAAAGCCAAGGTGTCCTGGCATGGGATTGAGTAGTAGGTGAGGAGGCATGGGTAAAAGAGTAGACGAAAGATAAGACGGTACTTACCATCGTGCATCAACTTTTTGAAAGTTAAAAAAGCTTGCATACCAACCATTATTACTTTGTTATTTTTTATTTCGCAAAGACGAACATAATACCTTTGAAAATTTGAGATTGTCGAGACAAGATGCTTGCCTGGCTTTTTTAATGTAGTCAGTCAGTGGTATTATTATCACCGTTGTTTGCGACTCACTCTTCCAAACCTATCTCATGGATTTAAACTCTTCACTCTTGTTGCTTTTTGGTTTAGCATAACAACTCTTCTTCTTGCATCTATCTTTTAAGGCTGGCATGGCAGCATCATGAATGCGGGATTTCGATTATTATTATGCTTGTTGCCTTCAGCATCTTTCTTCTAATCCAAAGTTAGCTTTTAAGTTCCATTGTTCCTTTCTTTTCTTGTCAAGTCGTCTTACATCCTCTACCACCAGGCAATCCCATAATAGCAGCATACCACCACAACACCACCAAAACTGAAACCGAATATGGAACGGACTGTGAGCATTCTGGTTTCCAAATCCAATCCAACTTTTCAAACTCTAGTGACTGAGTCTGACAAAATAAAACTCATTGCTTTATTGGCTTACTTAAGTTGAGGTAAAGCTAAATTGAGAGTGAGTTGAAGTGATGGTGATGAATTCAATCTCCCGTCTTCAAGTCAGTCTCTCTTCTCTGGATGAGGATGATGATTATTATTATTGTATTATTTCACCTTCAATATTATTATTTGGTAAAAGCAAAATAAAAGGAGAGCAATCACCATCCAAATCCAAACTGCCGAAAACAATGAGAAACTTTACGCTTTTTTGCATCAAGAGGACGTAGATAGATAGGATGAGGTTGAACAAGAGAGAAAGAAGAAAGAAAGGAGGCTGGGTATCCGATGGATGGGTTCTTCGAGATGATCAAATTTATTTGCGTCTTTGCCTCTTTTTTTGTGGGTGAATGGAATAATGAAGAATGAAAGCAATAACGTCCATTTATTTCATGGTCTATGAAAACAAAAGACTTTGAAGAATAGTATCAGTATTACTTGACGTAATTATAATGGCAGCCATTATTAAGAACTGCCTTGCAAAGGGAACTCAACAACAGCCTATCAGTATCAGTGGAAAATAATGGTGAATGCCTATCTCTTTTCCTAAGTGCATATTGTCGTCGTCATGAAGTGAAAAGAAGAAAAAGAATGGAGATGAGGAGGAAAGAGGACCGGATGATGAGAAAATGCATTGGATTGGAACTGGAACTGAAAATATGTTTCCTTTTTGATAAATCAAATGGACCTCTTATCCGAGAGTCCACTTTATGCGTATAAAAGTTTTCTTGTTTAATACTCACACCACCAACTGTCCTATTTACCTTTCTTTCCTTCCACCTATAGTCAATGATATGATAAAACCATTTTTCCCACTTATCTTACATAAACAACAGAGCCACTTAAATGATTCAAAGTGGGCAATAGAAGACAGAAAAAATGACCACGCTTTCTAATTTCTCTCATGCACTTAAAAACGGACTCAAAAGGCCCAAGTTGTCGTACATGCAATTCCAATAATTCCTTCATTCGAGTTGTTTAATATTCTGAGATAAGTACAGGAGTCTCTCCACTCCATCCATTAGCATTAGGATGGCATGGAATGTAGGCAAAGACTATTATGTAGAACTATTTAAAACCTCAATCAAAGTTTGAAGAATGGACAGGAGATATGGAGATGAGGAGAGGGAGAGAATGAATGCTATGGCTGCTGCTGCTGGTGGCATTAAAAAGTGGTGATGGGAGCCAAAACGAATAAGCCGCATTGTTGAATCAATGTCCGTAATGAGAATAAATCTTCTCATAAGAATAGAGGGATGCTCTCCCACTCGCTTATCTTTGAGGATATAAAAAGGGAAAGGAATTCAGGCTCCAGTGATCCAGTGGGGTCGTCGGAACGTGTTCTTTCATTTTTCTCACAGAAGAAAGAAAAAAGGCAGCAGCTAATAAATCCAAATAACCTATTTATGTTCCGCCCAGCTCTCTCCTTCTCCCTTTTGATAAACTTCACCGAACTTTATTCAATTTAAGGAGAAAAAAGCCTCCATCATAATGGGAAGAGGGGGTGGTTTGATTGGGAATCAAAATTTTTGCTCACATCCCAAGTATCTTGTAGATACCAACAACGTAAAGAAGTAGGTCCATATACGCTAACCGAGTTAATCAGTCTTAATGCACCTTGTTAACATAATTATTACAATAGACTGCTTCTTTTCTTCTTATTTTCAAGTAGGTGCGAGATTTGGCATTTCATCCATATACTTCACAATGTGTAGCATTCCTCGAACAACAGTTGCTAAGTGGAATTGACTTTTCTTTCCGTGAGAGAGTCTGAGAAAGAAAGTGAAGTTTGGTTGGTCATTAGAGATAAACCGAAGAGGCTTGCTTTCTCTTGTCTTTTACATTGATTGCACCGTTGCATCCTGTCTTTCTCCTTCTGCCAAAGATAGTATGCCCTGCTTTTGTTTCATGTATAGGAAGACAAAGGTGGACGAGAGGTTTTCCTCATTAGAATTTAGTTTTACTCTGGGTTTGATTGAAACCATTATTAATAAAAGCGTGGCCTGGTTGGTGACGGAAGGAAACCAAAGGCGAAAGAAATGGGGAGAATGTCGCATCGCGCCGAGTCAAGAAATCCACTGTCATCCTCCAAATCCAAGACTTAAAAGCCGTGACTTGCTCTTATCCGCACTCATTGTCAGACAGTTTTCTTAATCCACTCTTTTCAAAATAATGAACTTATTTCGATTCGGCACAAGTTGGAGGAGTAGCACATTAAAACTAAGTGTCGTCACCGTTCCTAAAATTGCGCTGTACGCCATGTGTCTCACAATGTCAATCTCTCACAAAATGCTAAGCAGGACAACTCCGTGCTTTTGGGTTATTACTTTGTAGCTTCAATTTAGCCTGTTTCATCTTATAGCAACTGTGTTGCAAAGACAACTTCATTAGAACATTTGAGTGAGACAAAATTTTGTTGTGGATGGCAAGTGAAAAGAGGGCAGAGAAGTATGAAGTAGAAGAAGAATGTGAGGATGCGGAGAAAGGGGGAGAAGAGGCCTGGATGTGTCGCCTTAATAACATTTCTTCGGTATTTTAATGGTAGTGGTCATAGGTCTTCTTCTCTCCCATCGGAGCTTTAATATATTCCTACTCCTACTCAACTCGACTTTTAAGAATTAAAATCCCTTCTATCTGAATTTTTAGACCGAGAAAATAAGAAAGAAGGATGTAAAGGAGGCCAAGCCGTAACGAAATGAGTCAAGAGAGTCTCGACTTAACGAATAGAAATAAAAGTAGCTCCGCACAGTCACAATGTAGAAAGAAAGAATCCAAGAGAAAGAGTTCTATGTGTGCGAGATTAACTGGAAAAACGGGAAATGAGACATTTTAGTTATCCAGTGGATTATTAAATGGAGATAGTTACAACTTCAAATATCCTTTAGCACACAAGGCGACGTCTAAAGTTGTAGCCTAATGTGACTCTCTATGTGAATAGGTAGGTATAAAAGGAAAAAAGAAAGTAAAATTCATTCGTAAGATATCAACCAAGTAAACCTTGGAGCCTGAGCTGTCCTTGTGAAAAAGTGTAGGAGTAGAGGCACTGACCAACATTAACATTGAAAGTGTTCAAGCGAAATAAACGTGGAGAAAGTCATGAAGCTTGCCTCATTTTTGTTTTTCCTGTTGCATACTGATAGAACAATCAGACATGAGTTGTAGGTTGTAGGTTGTTCGCACTGAGAAAGCTTCTAAGCAGCGACTAATAAAATTAATCACAGGTCGCAAGATTGATTAATATCTCATTTTGGTGGAATAATAACATGACATGAAGTTAGGTAGTTGCTGTTCAACTTTCAATGATCTTCGTCTTCTTTTTCTCTTTCTCCTGGGACTCTCGTTCATTCCTCTATCGATGTTACACAAATCTTCAAGAGTCATTAATACTGGACATCATTTTAGTTTTGTACAACCAACAGAAACATATTTGCACCATAGCTGCTACATCGACTTTAGTAATGGGAGGGACGTAAATTGTGAGCGAAGAAAACATGATATGTATGAGCACTTTTTCAATTGTTTTCTATCTCACACCATGAGCAAGTCAAAGGTAAAAGGAACTGAATGACGAGTACTAAATTGCAGCACACTATAGATTATAGGTATCGTAAAATGTCATTAGTCCACACTTAACATTAAATCTTCCCCTTTTCTCATACACAGTAGACATTCCTTGGAGTTCCTTTCTAATTTGCTTCTTCCCCGCTCCCCTCATCTCCTTCCCTTTTATTTTCATCTTCCTACCCACACCTTCCTTAGGAAACACCAGCAGAGGAGGCCCACATGATGATAAGCCCTTCCATCCATATTATTATTTATTATTGCATGATTGTCTGTCTTTCTCTGAAATAGATGAAGATACATGCACGTTAATGTCTGTTTCTATTGGTACGAGTCGGTGAGAGTAATCATACAGGAAGGGAAGGAATTAAGAGGAAAATGCTTTAAAGGATTTTAAACGCTTTTAAAGACATTAGTTTGGGAGATTGGATGAATGGGAATGGAGACAGTAATTCGTAATAAAAAAGTAACAAAGTCCACACAGACACACACACACACACATGGACCAGAAAGAGAGTGACATCAAATACAAGAGACACATTTTACTTTTTTATACCTCGTCCCTTTCTCTGTGGTATGGTAGTGCTTCCTTCCTTCATTATTGCACTTCACAAGCAAGCAGGTTCGTAACAACAATGCGGTATTATACAATTACCGTGAACTATAATCTAAGAGACATTCGGAACTGTATCTTTAATTTTACGTCTCATCGTTATTTCTATTATCTGTATGCTGCATTATTATATGGTCGCAGTTGACTTAACTTTTTTGTTCGCCTTGTGTGTGATGTGGTGTTGTGTGATGTTATGTATGTGTTATGTTGCTTGACTTGACTTGACTTGACTCATGAAATCATTATTTTATTTCATTCCTCAAGTCTGCGTTTATTCCACTCATTTGGCGTGCCTCACCTTTAAAAAAGAGAAGAGCAACGAAGCAAATGAACGAGTCAAACATTTGATCTCTCTCAACCTTTTACGAGCTTTCGCTACACATTCTTTTATCTTCCTCCAAACAACTTGCGTAAAAAGTGAGTTTCTTCTTCCTCAATTCAATTGCATCCTTTCTTTCTTCCTGAAGAACATTCTCTTCTGAGTAATAAGGAGTAATCATGAAACCATACATTATTATGCCAATCTTGCGCATTTGTATGCATATTTTTTGTTGTTGTCATGCTTTAGTCTAACGTTGTTGATCCACGTAAATAAAACTTTGGGAAGACACAAATTGTCTTGAAAGAGCGTTCCTGCATTTTTCACGATCTTAATAGTTTAAATATAGTACGTTAGGTTCATTATTGTGACATTAGTTTGGCTTTGTTATCCGGAAACTGTGGCAACAAAAAACCGTAGCGCACAAATTATAAATAACGAGCGAAAATAATTGTTCCATGAAAGTACTGTTGGATGTTTGTGCGATTATGGTTGCTATTCTCAATAGAGATGCACAAATGACGCTTTCTAAAATTTTCCCAGTCCCTAGAGGAATTTTTAGGAATATTTGCAACGTAATGCAAATTCGGTCTCATACAATTCAAAGGCTTTACGCTAAAAAGAATCATGGAAGTGTCATTTTGTTTAACAAGCTCGTCAAATGGCAACATAGTGATTTTGCCTTACCTTTGACATGCTACCGGCTTTTCACAATTGGGAGAATCAATGAGTGTGATGTCGATTCAATTAGACCATATATTTATTCGTCAAGTCATCCCCATGTCACCCGAAAGGAAAGAGATGTGATAACTTTGCAGATGTTCATAAACACAGTCATAATACCATTTGAGAAGTCAATGATTCCATCCAACTCGTCTCAATAATAAAAAGAATATACGAACTCTATTGAATGGCGCAGAGAAGAAAGCTGTAAACATTGAAAAGCCAGACTAATCCAATCTAACCGAGGCTTTGAATTAAAAGGAAGTCGGAACAATGAGTTTTCTATCACTCACTCAAGCAGTCACTTTAATTTTGAAAGATTTTTAAAGCAAAGCCGACTAGACACACCCGTAAATGCTGCAAATGTGAATGTGATCACAATCAAGTATCAACAACAATAAGAGGTGCAAAAGACTACCTTTGCAGTTGAGTTGAGGTTGAGTTTGCTATTTTCAGGTTCCCGTGTGCATTGCCAATTTGAGAGAATCACTAAATGTCTCCATTATTACGAGTTCTAAAGATAAACGATGATGCGTGTTTTTTTTATTTACTGCATGGAATATATGTTACACTCTAGATTCTCGACATCATTATTTTCCTTCCACGCCAGAGAAGAACGAAATTCCCTTATTTCACACAGCTCAACGTTTTAGTTATTTGACTGTTTGCGCAAAATGCCTCTGCTCGCCCACAGAGCTATTATCATGTGCAGCTTTTATTGTCGTCAATGAACCCAGGAACAAGCAAGAAAACATAGCAACAAGGAAACAGTTCATAACTGCCGAAGGAGCTCACAACAATCGTCTCAGAGAATAAAGAGAGAGAGACAGCATTCATTCGTCTATAACTAAACTATGTAATCTTAATCCTAATCTGAAATCTTTAAATAATGGCTATTTCATTCAATTCAAAATGTCAGCTTAATTTAAAACCTGCACTATCTGCCTGAATAATAGAAATGAGTAGGCCATTTAATTATTCTCTCTCCGTGCACAATGAAAATAATGCCATTATCATCATCGTTTTGTTATATTTAGTTGATTCGGTTGGTTAGCTGAAGAGACTGCAACTGACTTTCAAAAGAAACGCATTCATGTTCAAAGAATTCAGCAACAAGCAAGCAACATCATTCCAAGTGCCGCAAGGAAAAACAGGAACTATTGCG
>JAQIWU010002419.1:0-12272 GCA_034696445.1 Isotomiella minor
GTGGAGAGTCTGGTCTTAGATGAGATGTTACAAATTACGCAAGCCGACAGGGTCAAAAAGTGAATTGAGAATTGCTTTCTTCTTCTTGCTTTTTGTCTGATGCAAGGAGATGAAGTTTTTAAGAGCCGACTCGAAATTTAAACTTGGCTCAAACTCTCATGCAGAATCCATAAAAGACTTTTGTACTTTGTTCCATTGATTAAGAAGGAAGGCTTTTAGCAAGTGGACGATCCCACGCGAGGCTTGTCTCTCAGCTGGTCTTTTGGTGGAAGCTTCTGGACAAATCCCCTGTAGCCTGAATACCCATCATTCCTCTCATTTAAAAGCATAGTTGACTCAGTCGTTATTCTGACTCAGGGGCCAAGAGTGCGTTGAGTGTAGCACGTGTTAAAAGCTAAAATGCAAAAGGAAGGAGGGGAAGATTGATCAGACTTGACTGCACCACCGGCTAAAAAAACCCACACTTCTTGACTGGCACTGGGCGAGAAATAATTTCATCATATTTTTTGAGTGTGAATTGAATTGGTTTTTAATTGTTTGAAAGTCCAGTTTTTGATTTGGAGAGGAAGGTTTTGTAAGGCAGCAATCTCACATTTACTGATTCGAGTCTCTTCCTTTAAGTTAAGAAAGGTAAGCGATTTGGTATTAATTAATCTTATGCAATAATTTATAAAGACTGACTTTTCTATGTTTGTATAGATGTATCGACTTCCGTTATTGGCGAGGAGAGTGGCTGTTACTAAATTGTCTTCTGGTCTCCACTCGGCCGCCCTTCTTCCGGTGGCATCATCATCGTCGTCAGTCCTCAGTCAGAAACGTGGTTATGCAAAGGATGTTCGATTTGGAGGGGATGTGAGACAGCAAATGTTGGTGGGTGTGGACATTCTGGCGGATGCGGTGGCCGTCACGATGGGGCCCAAGGGGAGGAATGTCATTCTGGAACAGAGCTGGGGATCTCCTAAGATAACCAAGGATGGAGTCACGGTGGCGAAAGCGATTGAGTTGAAGGACAAGTTTCAGAATATTGGAGCCAAGTTGGTTCAGGATGTGGCGAATAATACGAATGAAGAGGCTGGGGATGGGACGACGACTGCCACAGTGTTGGCGAGGGCCATTGCAAAAGAGGGGTTTGAGAAGATAAGTAAGGGGGCGAATCCAGTCGAGATTCGGAGAGGGGTTATGACGGCTGTTGATGGAGTCATTGCTGAGCTCAAAAGGATGTCCAAGAATGTAGAGACTCCGGAGGAGATTGCGCAAGTGGCCACGATTTCTGCGAATGGAGACAAGCAAATTGGAGACCTTATCTCGGATGCGATGAAAAAGGTTTGTTGTTTGAAATGCATTTTATTGACTTTGTCTTGTCAGTTTGTATATTTTTCTTTGTCTTTGATTTTGAAAGGTGGGGCGTGATGGAGTGATCACAGTGAAGGATGGAAAAACTCTTCATGATGAATTAGAAGTGATTGAAGGGATGAAGTTTGACAGAGGGTACATCTCCCCGTACTTTATCAATGTGGCCAAAGGAGCAAAAGTAGAGTTTCAAGACTGCCTCGTTCTTCTTTCTGAAAAGAAGATTTCTTCCGTACAATCAATTATTCCAGCACTCGAATTGGCGAACCAAGCTCGCAAGCCATTAGTCATTATTGCTGAAGATGTTGATGGCGAAGCCTTATCCACACTTGTTGTCAATAGGTTGGTTCATCCTTTCATTAATGAATTAATTCCTTTTCGTCACTTATTGTAATCATATTTATCATTTACAGAATTAAGATTGGCCTTCAAGTTGCCGCTGTGAAGGCTCCAGGATTTGGTGACAACCGAAAAAATACTTTGCATGACATGGCAGTGTCAACCGGTGGTTTGGTGTTCGGTGATGAAGCTGACCTGGTGAAGATCGAAGACGTCAAGATGAGCGACTTTGGTCAAGTTGGCGAAATAGCCATTACCAAAGATGACACCCTTCTTCTCAAAGGGAAAGGAAAGAAAGAAGACATCGACAGGCGGGTCGAGACCCTCAAGGATCAAATCAAGGATACGAACTCGGAATATGAGAAAGAAAAGTTGCAAGAACGATTGGCTCGACTTGCAGCTGGTAAGTGTTTTAGTTTTACAATTCACGAAAAAACGCAAAAATAACTTTGCAATAATTTCTTTTTGTTTCTGTGCCTTAGGTGTGGCTGTTCTGAAAGTTGGAGGAGTGAGTGAAGTTGAAGTGAATGAAAAGAAGGATCGTGTCAATGATGCTCTGAATGCCACTCGCGCGGCTGTTGAAGAAGGAATTGTTCCCGGCGGAGGCAGTGCTTTGATCAGATGCTTGAAATCGCTAGATTCAATTAAATACACCAACAATGACCAGAAAATTGGAATTGACATTGTCAGGAAATCACTCACCCAACCCTGCATGCAGATTGCGAAGAATGCCGGAGTGGATGCTTCCCTAGTTGTAGCTAAAGTCATGGAGAGTACTGACCCCGGTTTTGGATACGACGCCATGAATGACAAGTTTTGTAACATGATCGAAGCTGGAATCATCGACCCTACCAAAGTGGTCCGAACTGCCCTCATGGACGCCGCCGGTGTCGCCTCTCTACTCTCAACTGCAGAAGCTGTAGTCACTGAGATTCCAAAGGAGGAGAAGGATATGGGAGGTATGGGAGGTATGGGTGGCATGGGAGGCATGGGTGGAATGGGCGGAATGGGGGGTATGATGTAATGTAGTCCCTTCTACTTATTTCACTAATTTGAGTCAGCAGCAGAAAAAATATTCAAACTAGACGAGCCAAACAACCTCTTATATTTTGTACGGTTTATTATTACTTCACTTTTGTTGCTGTTGTACGTTTATACATGTATGTATGTTTACCTTCTTAGAACTGGTCAGTCGTAATAAAACACTTAGTCCACACACAGTCAACTGCCCTGTCCTTTCATTTCATTCATGAGGTGCATATTTATCGAAACTCATGTAGAACAGTTAAGTACAAATGATTTAGCGTGTCCGAGTGAAGCATTTGCGCCTAGGTCTACATTTATATCACAGCATTTCCTTCTTTCTGACCATCAGGTTGGGAAACAATAACTTAAAGGCTATGTAGAAACTTAGCGTATTTGTCAGCAGCTTCAGTACTGCTCTTCAACAATCTAACAAGCGTAATTAAAAATAGTTTGTCCAATCCTAAGCTTAAGAAGAGGTTCGTTTCATCAGGTCGTATGGTTATCGTTTCATCCCCGGCTAATGCTGTGCTCCTGTTAGTTCACATTGATAAGGTAGAATAAGATTACTGGAAAATAAAGCTAAAGTACAGTAGTGGATAGTCGTGGGCATATATTTTATCTGTAAATATAATATTTATACATATATAAAACAAGTACATAGTGTAGTACGTAGATATCACACAGCGTATCATTAAGTGCGTGTACTTAAGTAAAAATGAGCTTCCTCTTCGTTCAAGCGAAAGTGCTTTAGGTAGTAATCAAATCACTAAAACGATCCTCCCGGGCCCCGTTTAATCGTTTTCGTTGGATGTCGTTGAGAGAGAAGTTAGACATGTTGGTAGTTTTTTATTAGAGAGAAGACTCTCCTTCCCTTAGTGGCATCCTTGGGGCGGGGGATGACGCGGAGTCAGTTTCATCTGATTCAATTTCTTGAATATCCTCTAAGTAGCCCACGGAATACACTGGAGGCTGTAGAATCTTTTTCGGAGGAGCCCACTTGGCGACACAAGGTACCAGAAAGCTGATGAGGGAAGAAAGGATGAAGAAACAGCCAGCCACCCAGAAAGGAACGTCGTAGTTTTGAAAACTATCAAACAACGCACCGGCCAAGGGTGCGCCAACAATGGAGGCTCCACCTCTGAATAATATAAGTAGTCCAAACGCGTTGGTGAGATTGTCCAACCCTACCAAAATAACAAAATACATGAAAAATGTTTAATGTCCCCAACAAGAACGATTAAGAGAGATTACCGAGTAAATCCACTAAGATGATTGAAGTTAGCGAGACGTATCCACTCACAAATAGGCCAAAGACTATAGCAATCACAACGTAGCCAACGTAGGTGGAGCAGAATGGCACCCCCACAATGCAAATACCGGAGACAAGAATGCATACATTGTTTAGGAACAAACTGTTGACTTGTGGGAGGTCGCTTAAAACTCCACTCAAGACCCTTCCAATGGTATTCGTTATTCCAATGATGGACAACAAATATGCCGCCTGAGTTTTCTCCACACCCTTAAATTTACAAGTTTTAGTTAACTAATTCGAAACGCAAAAATTAAAGTGTATGAACAGAACATTTACCGTCTGAACTGCGGCGTCAATTAAATAAATAAGTGGCACATAGAACCCCAACATCCCAAAGATATTGCTGACACAAATGAACAGGAACACGGGGTTTTTCAGCAGAGAAAAGTCCATCATTTGTGCCAGTGCAGATTTGAAAGCCCCAGTACCAGCTCCAAAGCAGGAACACCTTGATGGTTGGGCTGGTTTGCCAACCTCAGCGTCGAAAGCTACCCAGAAATATTTTAGTCATTAATGTACACCCTCACAATACAACGATTAAGCAATCATTCTTACCATCGGCTTGAGTTTCAGTTCGTGGAAGGTTCAGTACACTTTGCCTATAGGTATGAAGGCTTTTCTGGCTCTGATAATCCGGCAAGTTGACAATACTTCCAGCATCTAGAATTTATAGGTAATCATGCATCAGAAATTAGACCAGACACTTAGTATTAGGACTTGTCAGTTATGCAACACGTACAAAAAATGTCTTTTCGGCTCATGGGTCGCACAATATGTCTCGGTTCCGCAGTGCTGGATTTCATTGAGCTGCTGAATATTAGTCCATCCGATAACTCCTGCTTACTCCACATGTTCTCCTCATCTCCAGCTACAACATGATACAAGCATTTTACTAAACGTGTCAACAATAATAGTTATGAATATCACTATTACCAATTTTGGGTTTGGACGCAACAAATGACAAAACCGAGTTTTTGATGGAGCTCCTACGCCTTTCTTGCAAGTTGGGTTTGCTGTTTCTGATACCCGGACTTGTAGTTCCTAAAGGCACTGCTTTGAAAGAATACTTTCTTTGTTGCCCCTGATTTGAATGATTAAACACTGGAACGCTGACATTCTTGGGCATGTTCTTCGTGTAGTTGAACTGTGGTGCTGACCCATTTCTCGGCATACTTGTAGCAATTGAGGCAATACTTTTTCTTCCAACGATGGCTTTTGCCGGAGTCCTTGCCATCTCTCTCTCCTAATGTAACGTAATTAATCAATTATTACAGCACTGGTGTATTTACACAAATTCATCTTTATCCATTAGTTTTACCTTGAAACTAGAAATAGGCGTTCCTTGATTCGATGACGGAGATGACGAAACAAAGCCTTCAGAGTTCCGTCTGGCGCCGCGACCTTTTGGAATCTGAATCCCAGCCGACTTAGCACTGGAAGACAACTCCTCCTTTTCCTCACCGTCTGGAACTTCCTCGGGAGACTCTATTGTTGGAAAGCGTATGTAACGCCATTAATATATAACGCTCGCCAACTGCAAAATAAAATTATAAACCTACCAGCGATGGCCTCTACAACTTTTGCTTCTGTAATCGTTGGTAATGTTGGCACTGGCGTCAAAGTAGAATTTTGGACTAGTTGATCCAAGTGGAAGCTCGAATGAACACCTATTATTGACATTGCACAAAAAATGTGCATTCAAGAAAAGGGCTTCAAATAGATAATATAAAAAATTAACCTGGATCAACATTCAGTGGCACTTTCATTCTTTTCTCGACTGTGCCGTCCGGGAGTTGAACCATAAAGTACGAGCTGCCTGATATTGAACCCCTCTCCATTGCAACTCTTCTGTCTTCAGCCATTCGGTGCAATAGTGGTTTAGTCTTTTGTGTGTCATTCTCATCTTCCTCCTCATCCTGGACTTGTATTTGTACTTCTAAAGGTTTCATCAACAGTCCGAATATCTGGACAACCCAAAACGAACAATGAGTGACGTTAGCTCCCAACTAAATTAACATTTTACCCCGCAAAGAAGAATCAGTCCTGCGAAGATAAGATTAGCACTGTGCCAAGTCATCACGCCGAGAAGAGAACTTGCCAAAGGGGCAAAGATAATTGTTCCTACACCGCTCCCGCAAACAGCAATCCCTGAAACATATTAAACTGTAAAAGATCGTCCATAGAAAGACTGTTAAATACAAAACCAACCTGTGGCCATTGCTCGTTTTGACTCAAAGTAGTATCCAACGCACACTATGCTGAAATTACAAAGAATTCATAGTTCATATTTGATTCATTCAAAGTCGGAACTCTGGAAGTACCTTGGGAGATATATCAAACCGAATCCCAGTCCTAAAAACATAAAGCAAATGAATTACATTTGTGCACAACTAATTCTAAGTACTACCACCACAACTCCCAAGCTTACCTCCGACGAATCCATAAGTAAGGAGCAAAATATTGAGAGAAGGAGCCAGGGAGGACAGAGCAAAGCCTGTTGCTGCCACAATTGAACCAGCAATACAAACAGACCTGCGACACACCAAAAAACAATTATATTTATGTCCATTGGGCGACCAGACTATTGTAAAAAGTACCTGCATCCAAACTTGTTGACGAGTGCTGACACAATTGGACCTGTAAAGAACACAAATTGCAGAAGACCTGAAGGGGCAAATCCTTGTTTCCGTTTCGGCTTACCAACACAAAGATACGTTCCACACAAGAGTGACCCTGCCCAAGCCGCGGACCCTTTCCCCACATTGAATTCACTCACATATACTGGAAGGAACACTCCAAAGCAGTTGGCAATCCCGTCCACTATCAAATTGCACATGAAGGAGGCGAACACGATGACCCATCCATAGCCTCCGTCAGGGACGGATGGGGCCCCTGCTTCCGCCACGTCGTACATGACAAGTCCATCATCCTCGTCTTCGTCCACACCTTCGCTGACAGGGGAGAGTAGGGGTCTTTCTCCCTTCATGTAAATGCCACCTTCATCCTCCCACTTTCCCGAATTTTCGCCCTCCGACTAAGGAAAAGACAAAAAAGAAGAAGAGTCTTTTAGTATTTGGTATTGAATGATATTGACTGCGTTTGATGTCCTAAAGTCATGTATTTTGAGACACACTTTCTTTGAGGTATGCGTAGTCGTTGTAGTGTGTTTGGTGAGTCCTGTCCGTGAATTTGGTTTGGAAGAATGATGATGGAGTGATGAGTTTATGCAGTTGATGCCCAATGGATTTATGAACGTCAGAAGACTTCGGCCCCTACTATTCTCACTGGTTAACAAACTCCCACTCGTCCCCGTCCCTGCCCCCCCTTCACCCCTCTTCCTCCTGGTGGGACTATTGTTATGATGGTCCATTGTGGTATGGGGGCACTCAAAAGCGATCGACTACCATGCATGCAAAAAGAAAACTAGAGTTTTCAACTTGCCCCATGCATGCAGACCCTAACTTGTGAAGATAACCATCTTTTATCTGTTTCATTATTTCCTTTACTCTCTTTGGAAGGCAGGGAATGTAACTTGGAAACTTTGGAAGCTTGTGAGAGAGTGGGGGGCATGACCTGGCGAGACGATGACCTATCTATGTCCAAAAATCCAACCGATTGAAGACAGTTATTTTCAATCGAATCGAGGATCATTGTCACATTGACTGACATGAAGAAGGCGAAAGTGAAGCACAACATACGAAACCTATTTCATGGTCTGATTGATTTTGACATGAGTTTTTTGGTGGACTGTGTTCCATGTTTCATGACTTCAGTCTTGTCACCACCAAAGCATTTAAGCCTCCGCAAAACATGACAATGACGAAGAAGAAATAAAACATTTTTGGTGTGGCGCAATTTGCAAACAATTATTATGCCCTTTACTCACGCAACTATAATCAGCAATTAATGGCATACTTTGCATACATGTGATCGAAAGTGTTATAAAATAATAACCGTCCAATTAACTCGGTCGCGGATGGATTGCATTTCATTTCATTTCATTTGCAAACTGCAGTACCACGAATCCATCCGCGTGGTGTGATCAAATGGAATGGATGAGGTAGATTGATACACTATTTTTTTTAACATTTTACTTTTTATGCCCTGTCATCAATTCAGTCTTCTCGATAACGTCGTGTGGTGTGACATAATAAAATGAAATATGATCCACTTTTATTCGAGAGTGCAACGGCCAACTATTAATTTGAATCATATGCGAATCACTTGCCAAAACCAAAAAAAGCCAATTAACTCAGTTCTATATAGATTATTGATTAGAATGAAAATTAAAAGTTCGTCATCCATCAATCGTTTACGAAGAAAAGGACAAAATGTAAATGTGTACCTGCTTTCGATGAGTTCCATTTCTCATTTTCTGCTTTGGGCTCATTTCCTTCCTTCACCAAACCAAGTTTTATTATCCTATCTTAATGTCTTGACAGGATGATGAAATGAACTCAACACTTAACTTTAGACTTAACTTAGACTAACAAAAAATAACAAGAACAAAACAAAAGGACGTCTCACATTGCCTCCTACAATTTACATTGTGTCAAATGAATCAATCTTGTTCTTTTGATTCCACCACAGAATTTGCTCTCTGTTCACCTTTTCTGGATATAAGACTTTTCTTTCTGTTGTTTCCTTCCGCTGTGGAAATTTACAGAAACGGTTTTGGCGTGTAACAGGTGTACTTTCCCTTTCATTAGTGGAATATTCCAAAAGGAAGGAAGGCTCCCTTGAGTCGGAGGACAGGTGGATTATTAAGGATCTTCACAAGATGATGATCGGTTAATTAATTATTATGATTAAAGCAGGAATTCACGGAAATGACAAAGTGTGCAAATACGAAGAAACATTAAAGCAGAGGAGAGTTTTCTGTTATGATCTGATCGTCCCTCCGTACAGCAGTCAACTGATGATGCATTGCATGAGGCTAGCAGCAGCAGGCATGCTCTCAAACTTTTCAACTCACAAAAAATATTCCGGCAAAACTTATTTACTGACTCACTTCACATTTGATCGTCAACAACTCATTCCCCTCTTTTTCTGCTTTTGTGGCTTCATTGCTTATGACTTAGCTTATCAATGGCTAACTGCCACTTGGCTTATCCGACCAAAAGGACTGCACTCCGCTTTTTGGTTTATCGTCTGGCCAAGTTGTGGCGTGTAGGTGTGTAGGTTGACAAAAGGATGAGGATATGGACGGGAGTTTGCTTCTACTTTAGGGGGTAGGATGAGACGTTTGCCTTTGTTCCTTTGTGTGTTTGGTCAAATTGAAATTGGTAATGACGCATTGAACTTCCCAATGATTGCATAACATGATTACAATGCATGCATTTATTATTATTCCATTGTAATTTGTGTGAGTAATTATGAACTACCAAGTGTCAAAGTAGTAAAGTATTTGAACTATGCACATTTGTTTTCAATGAGCACCAAACCAATAACTTGTCCGGTCGACACGACACGACACATAATATCCGCTTTGATAAAAACAACCTACGTCATCTTCATTATCTTTGCATGGAGGCACGACTACTCCAGCAATATTTGACTTGTCTGGTGCATTATTTTTATGTGGTGAAGGTCCCACCACCGGGAGTAATTGTAATTATGTTAAAAGGGATAGACACAGGTGGACTCGTTTGACATTTATTAACCGTAAACGGCAAATTACTTTCAATGTCGAGACGAGATTGAATGACTATTATACATATTATGTGTCGTCACAAATTGATTTCAAACTTTACATTGTGCCAAGTCAGTATATGTGTGCAAATAGTAGTTTGTGTGGACGGACATTACATTTACATCATGGCACGCATATGCAATTCATAAAGTTGCTATTATTCTATTATTACCAGTGCAATTGGCAATTGATGCTGTCTCATTGGACTTAATGTGTTCAGCACAACCAATTAATGAATATGCAAACTTGGCAGAGCCAAGCCAATAAGTAATTTCACGTGTTACGTTACTTTTATTCTGAAGAAGAAGAGGTGAGAAAGGACGAATTTTGAATTCATGCAAAGCAAAGCAACCTTCAAAAAGGACAAAGGATAATGGCTGAATGGAAATGGAAAGATGAAACTCTCCGCTTTTTGTCCCTCATTTTAAAGTTAATGAAGTTTAGACACAACAGCATGTAACATTCTCAGAGAATGAAAAGAAAAATAAGTTCTGGATTTATCTAGGCTGCTTTTTAGAAGAAAACAAGTAAGTAGTCGTGTTGCAGACGTGAGGAGATGATTAGGCGAAGCAAATTCAAAATTGCCGAGTCGATTAATTCAGAGATTGTCTTGAGGTCTATTATCATGAAAATATTTATAGCTTTAGTAGGTGGAGCAGGTACATTCATTATTATTAGCAATCTTGTTGAGGAGGTGCCTTTAGAATGTGAATGTTTTTCATCATAATTTTGTATGGCTCAGCAGCAGAGATATTATGTTACGTCATGATGATAGTACAGCGATAAGGATATCATTGACCTTTCATCTATAGTGTCATGTCAGTTGTCACTTAAAATTCATATTTTTTGCCTTAGATTAGACAGAAACTTCTTCTGCTTCTTCTTCTTGTCGCCTGTGTATGTGTGATGTGATGATATTATGGATTTCTACAGAATTACATGCGAGAGAATACTTGAGGTTTCGACATTCTCGACGACCTTTTAATCTGTAGAGAATATGCGAATCCTTGTGTTCTGGATTTTTTGATTGATTGATTAAGGTAGCAGCAAATATGAACTATGTCAGTTATTTATTTTTTGCCAGGGCAGAAAACACTCCTTTTGCTTGTCCTTTTTATGTAACTTGTTTATTGTGACATCATCATCGTCATGTTACATTCAGGATTCAGACCCAGTGCTCTATTCTCTCTGTGATGTTGAGATAAGATAAATTGTATTTTAGCAATTCACCCCAATTTGTTCATGGTTGAGCTAAACTACTACTGACTGAGGTAGTAGCATTTCAGGAAAATGTACCTTTAAGATTCAGGTGTGTGTAACATAATTCATATTATGATATGACGAACAATAATTTCAGCGTGTGAAGCCCCAGACTGTTTGACGCCAAAAGTCCAATAATTCTTATAATTGTCATGTCATGCTAGCAAGCAATTAGTTGAGACGAGACGCTATATGCCAGGTGAACCGCTTGAGGCAGGCCAAACAGAGATAGAGTAAATTACTTTTTAAAACTTTTTTGCCCCGTTAACAAGTTTGAAGTTATGTAAAAAGCTAAGCGAGAAACTAGAAAAAGTTGTTGTAAGTTAAACGGTTTTAGACGCATCATGCATATTTTTATGGTCAATATTTTAGACTGTCAAAATATTGCTCATCAAATCTCTGTTCTAACTTTAATTCTCTACTTATAGTCAGAATGAGGAATAAGAAGCTTAATTTTCTGACTTCTTTTGATTTGCACACAATTCAATTCAAGACGGGTTTGGATCAATCAATTACACTGATGGATCAACGACCTAAAATATAAAATGCTGCTTCACGCTTTCAGAACAAATTGAATTGGCAAAATCTTGTACAATTGGTTTTGCATTAACATTTTCTTATGCTGCATGCATTCGGATTTTCCAAATCAAACCATGCATGGAAAACTATAACTGAAAGTGATTTTGTTTTATGACATAACTGAGTATCCGGACACATGTAAGCAGTGATTGATTTTTAGCCTCTGACGAAGCCGACAACGACAAAACACACGTCCTCGGATATATCAAATTACAACCTCCTCTGCAGCACCCATTGCGAAATGGCTTTTTTTATTATATTGGTGACAATGACAATCAATTTCCAATCTTGTTTAACACTCCCGACAAAAGTGTTTATGTTTGTGCAAGAGAATTAAGTAATGCACTGCATTGACAATGGAATTACGTAATTGTGTGGCTTACAATCTCATCAAAGTCCACGTTGTGGTTCGTACCACTGCCATTAGCCAAGAGAATGGAGGAGACTCCAGAGAGGGACGACATGACAGTCAGGACGGATCCGTGGATAAAGGGCCAATTTTACAATGTACACTTTCTCATTACATTACGCCACATCAATGGCACCACTATGGTAGATCTCTGTCAGTCTTAATTAATTGAATCTCACACAACAAGCTCATGTCGTTTTCACCTGCACTTTAAATTTCAGAGACAAGACATGATAGTCACTTTACTTCCCGGGTACCTATACAACTGACTGTCCTATTATTCTAGAACCGAACAACCGAGAGAG
>JAQIWU010002420.1:0-12270 GCA_034696445.1 Isotomiella minor
TGCCTGCTTCTCTAAAACGACGGAGATAACCATTCCTGTACTTGTGTATAATTACGGATAATACCACCCCTACCAAAGTCTATGTGGAGTTGTTTGTAAGGAGTTTCGGCTCTCCAAGTCCCGTCACAATGGTAAGTGCCACGTTGAAAGTACTTGAGTACTTTCACTTTCAAGATGAGCATTCCATCCATCCATCCATATATCCTTTTTCCCTTCTTCATCCCACGCCTTCTTTCTCCATTCATTCATTCATTCAACTCCGTGGTATTCTTTTACGTAATCCAATCTCGGAGAGAAAGAAAGAGAAGAGTGAAAGTACGATAATGGGTTAAAGTATGGGTCAGTCGTTTATGCTTCAGTGAAAGTGGTTCAATAAGTGAAAGCATGTTTAGTGTGTAAAACGCAGTGCGGAAAGATGAGTACCCATCACATCCTTTCTGGATAATGATGATGATGGTGATGTAGTGGGGTGAATCTATCCCATGATACAAGGAAGGAATGAGGTGAGATGA
Source organism: Isotomiella minor (assembly GCA_034696445.1). Classification (NCBI taxonomy): domain Eukaryota; kingdom Metazoa; phylum Arthropoda; class Collembola; order Entomobryomorpha; family Isotomidae; genus Isotomiella; species Isotomiella minor. The sequence goes on from JAQIWU010002420.1 coordinate 513, forward strand.
AAGAAACCCGAAATCTGGCCAGTCATGGAATGTTGGACCCATTAAAGTGAAAAGTAAGCCGTTTTCTTCACGGAAGAAGAGTAAATGTCAGTCAGTGAAAGAAAAAGCTAACGCATAGTTGTGGTAAACGTGTCATGGGATGCGATAGGGTTGTTGTTTTTATCACGGATGTGATGCCTGAAAGTTTTTTACTGCCGAAATAAAACGTGAAAAAGTTTTACAAGAAGCGTTTACCTCCTCTCAGAGTCTGCGGGAACCGTCGGAAAGTGTAGGGTCTTCATTTATCAAGGGTCTTCCTTACAAAAATTGTACTATACCGGGCCAAAGGGAAAGTTTGAAGTCAAAGACAGAAACTACGAGTATTATAATTTTCCATTAGTAGGACACAAGTTTGACTATTCTTGGACAAGCAACCCTTGAATCAATTTAGTCTTCTACTTCATAAAGCCTTAAATTATCTTCTTGAACCATTTCCTCCCACGTTTATATGTGTCAAGGTAAATAGGAAACAAACTACAAAGTCCTAGCACGTTTTGATGTGAGTGACTTGACCAAGTTTTTAAGATGATTTAGCTCCTTTAATGCGTAGGGTGGACAGTTTAGCAATCATTTGCATGGATAAGTGGAGGGGAGACATAAAGAGAAAGTGAAGGCTCATATATTCATGATGATGATGTAGGTAGGCTTAATCCGACCTTGCCACTCTTCTTCTGTGCTTTGCATACTTTTTACTTAGTTTTATTTAGTCACTTAAGTTTCCTCTCTGGTTGAGGTAAGGCAACTTTCTTTTTTTTCCTTCTTTTTTATGTCTTATGAATGAATGAAGAATTGTAATAAAAAGTTGAAGTTTTTGCATTTATTTGTCCTTGTCCTTGTCCACTTGAACCCCCACTGCCTGTCTTTCTCGCAGCCTGTGCCATAAAACTCCAAAAAAAACTTTCTTCTTGAACACTACTGACCTGGATTTATATTCTTTATAAATGACTTTCTCTTTAGCTGGAAAAAAGTGGCCAAATCCTTATTTACTTTCCCTAGATTGGTTTTTAATAGTTTTAAGATATTCACTGAACTGAGACTCTAGAGGTTCTTTTGGAAAATGGAAGAATGAATGAATTGGAATAGAAATAATTTTTTTTTGCGGAAAGTACAAAGAAATTTATTTGCTATTTCATGCACGACTACAGCCGTAATCCAATCTGTACTGCACTCCCTCCCAAGGTCATTTCTATTTGCTTATTCTTTCTCTTCTTGAAATGTAAAGTGAGTGGCTGGTCTAAAAGAGTGTAGCCTACTTTTGAGTGAGTGAAGGTTTAATGTTCTCAAGGGGGCATAGAGAAATGGACGAAAGGGAGAAAGCTTCACTGCTGAATGTTAACTTTATTTCGTTTATTCACTCAAGGCAATTCGATACTTTTCACTTTCTCTCCACTCGAAGAGCCGGAAGGAAATAATAAAGGACAAAGTTGGATAGGGCAACGTGAGAATTGGTACAAGATTAGATATGCAAAAGGTCTACGTCCTTCCGTGGGGATAAGATTATAATACCCTCCTGCCCTGAGGAGGATATTGTGGCAGGAAAGACAAGAAGTGAAAGCATCAGTAGTTGGTGGGAGAGGCAGATTGTTGTCTTGTCTAAGTTTAGTGTGGCTCAATCTGCCCAACTTTATCCTCAAATATGGTCAGTTCAAGACTTGAAGAGTGAAAGTAAGGAAAGGACGACGGAAAAGTTAGTTTATTTGACAGTAAATGAACAACCCTTTAGGGTAAAATAAATCGAAAATAAATCATATCGTGTGAAACTACCTACTGTGCAGGATTGAGTTGAGGATCTGTTCGTCCTTTCAATTCTATCATCCGCCTTATCGCCTCTTATCTTTCTAAACATAAAACCTAAACCGGGTCAAATGCACTTAACCGGTCTCTCTCTCTCTCTCTTTCCTTTAAAAGGACCATCACTTTATCCCAGCTTATCCTCTTCCACACACTCTTCCCTATACTCCTTCCCTTCGTTATCCTACCACGTCATATTATATTTTAGTCAAGAATATTTATAAGGCAATAGGGGAGAGGAGAGGAAATTAATACTGACTATCATCATCATTACATGCCTCTTACAGGATTACAAGGTGGATCTCTTTCTCCGCCAAAAGTGGAAGGATGAGCGTCTACAAAGCCCAGAGTTCAAGAGACCTCTTGACTTAAACGATCCAAACTTGGTAAAAGCTATTTGGAAGCCGGAGGTTTACTTTCCAAATGGGAAGGAAGCAGATTTTCAGTTTGTGACTGTTCCAAACGTCTTAGTCAGGATAGCCCCAAATGGAGAGATCCTCTACATGCTACGGTAAGACAAACACGATGATACCAAAAATATACATTTTTCCTAAAGCAATGCTGCGTACACATTTCTATTTTTACCAATTCCATCCATCTGCACACACGAACGTTCAATTCAATCCGTTGTGGTACGCATCTATCTACTTTCTCCAATGTACCAAGGGAGAAAGGGAAAGTGTAACAACTGAAGGGTTGTAAAGGAGAAACAAAACGACAATGTGTGACTCTAAAAAGTGCTTAAAGACGAGAGGTTTTTTCCTCAGCTTTCCGTGTGACAGCGGCATGGAATGGACGATGCAACGAGATGTGGCATGGGAATGATGTCAACGCAAGGAGGTTTTGTCTTTCTAAATCGATTTATAAGTAGAGAAATCCTGTGTAGTGTCCTACTTATGCAGTGTCTTGTCCTGTGCTGTGTGTGAGCGTGACCAAGAGAAGGGAAAGTATAGGCACATGGTCGACAAGGGTTGGAAATATAATATTTGAAAAATCTACTTTTCATTATTTATTCATTTATGTATTGGATATGGAGTTTGCCACTGTCCTGGCAAGACAGCAATAGAAATGGAATTAGGCGGCTATCACTTACTGTGGAATGGAAGAAACTGAACGTGAATAATGACAACTGTCACCAAAACTTGGTTCAACATTTTTTGAGAACTTTCTTCGAGAGAGAGAAAGTAGTATACACATCAAATAAATCGACTGGCCAAAAATAGGAGCTTGACTAAAACAAAGCAAAGTAACAAGTAAAAAACATTTTTTGCCCTTGGCAAATCAAATCTGACTGAAAGCCCACATCACGAGCAAACAAGCTAACAAAAATTGCTGTCTGATTGAACAGATTGTGACAACGAGAACGTCGGATATCAGATTAATATTCCTTTTTCACGATTCGGTAAACAATCAAAGATTTTGTCAAATATTCAAAACAGGAAGTGAAGGTAGTGATGTCGTAACGCACAAAGTATAGACACCAGCTTTGTGGACTCTGCAACCATCAACTTGTTTGTTTCCTTTTTCGGTAGAACAAAGAAAGAGGAAGGATATCACAAAAAAAAGCGTTGAACATCGTCCTTCCATTTGAAAGAAAGCTTACTTCATTTATTCTCACTTTTCAAACCCATCACTTCTAATACAGGACAATTTCTACAGAAGGAGAAAACGATAAGGTCCAAATTGGATGGGCATGTTACTCAAGTAATTTAGTTTAGGCGTCGGGAAACAAAGTGTCAGTGCTCCCTTTTCAAACCTTGGAAAGAAAGGTGGAAACATTATAGAGTGAGACTTCGACGACGCTCACATGTAAAATATTTGTAGTTTCTTTTATTTTAGCTCGAAAAATGTCCTTCACTGTTTCAAACTTCAAAGGTAGCAAGTAATTGTTAGGGTGCTGGTAATACAGCTTACTCATAGGCTGCTGTGTTATATTTTGAAAGTGAGGGGACAAATTGGCATGGGGCGGATGTGGATGGTTCCTGTTTGAAAGAGTCCCCTTTACTTTCTCCGACTTTCACTTTCCACCCCTGTTCTTTCTGTTCTATGTGGAGTCGACCAATTTGCAATTTGCTCTGATTGCTTTTTGAACGAGTGGTGCTGGTGAACAAAGAGAAAATAGTTAGCCACTTTTACTACACGGTCCTTTATTGCACCACAGTTCCTTCTTCCTTCCCTCACGCTAACACACTCTGACTTTCACTTCACTTCGTGGTCTTCCACTTCCCTTCTGAAGTGGCCCCGTCGTGTAGGACAGTTTGGTCCTGCTGAGAGTTCGATTATGTATCTATGTAAAATAAACCCTTCAATTCTGAACAATCTTTCCTTCTCTATAGACAGCCCTCCTCTTGTTTATACAAGGGACGGAGCGCAAAGATTATGGCTTATCATAGAACCTCCACAATGTAGAGAAAGTGTTGCAGCTCGAAAATGAATCCTTTTGTCTCGATGTTTAAGTATTATTGCAACGGGTATATTATTAACCGTCTCGTCAGCACATTGACGGAAATCTCCCTCGAATAGTAAAGTCATTGTGAGTCTAGAGAAGAACAAAGCAAAACGGTGAAAGAGATTGCAAATTATAGGTCACTTCGAAGTACGTGACGAAACAAAGCTTGCTTCTGACGCATTCGTGTGGAAACACGGTGGATGTAAACGTAAAGCGTGAAGTGGCGTTTGGAACCATTGGTGAAAGTGAAGGGGAGAAAGTATTGGTCCTGACATGTCTTTCAATGTTTATTTGTATTTGTGATTGGTGTCCGTTGGCATCGACTGTCTTTTATGGATGGATCAGCAGATTGGAATGTTCAATGTCACTTTATTGGAATGAATAAAGGAAGGAGAGGGGGACACAAGAAGCGATTCAAAAAATGTAGAGTAAATAAATGCAGACATTCAATCCTAATCTATTCATTTATGTACCCAAAGACTCTTCTATGGATGGTTGAATCAAGATAGATGCGACTGAGTTTGTGGGATGGAAGGGTGGATGGATGGATGCAAAGCCGAATGAATAAGAGACTTCATCAAATGATATGTATCGTATCTACTTTCACCGACACCACCAACCACCACAGACACAGACCATCGTAGCGTAAGACGTTTTACCACAACTGACTCAGAATTGCGTTGGTCGTAGTAAAAGTAAGCAGAAATAATAGCAATGTGTATTCTGAGACGGAAGAAGGAGACTTTCTTTTGAGAAGCCGTATGGTCTGAGGATAGAGGGGAATGTGACACCACATTGCCTCCCACAGACACGGCCATTATAAAGGCAAAATGCTATGCTCAGGATGGTGAAAGCAAAGGGAAAGGCTTCCCTATGATCTTTTTGCTACATTCCTATGTATTCCTTACGCTGTGGTGGTACAACAACTGTTGAGAAAAGGAGGATGCATACATGCATATGTATCACAATGTTTTAGAACGGTTTCCAGTTAATATAGCGTGGGCAATTGATTTCTTACCACTATTACTATCGGAAAGGAATCCGTCAGAACACCGACCGTAGAGTGGAAGGGGAAAGGAGAATAGAGAATAGATAGGATGAAATGGAACACGATCAATCCAATGCAAACTTTCACCGTGGACCAGTTTCCACTTCCCAAGACTATGTCTTTAACGAGTAGTTACCAGTTTGGGTTGAAAATACCCCGATTTATGAACAAAATGTGTACCATTCTTAATTTTTGTCCATTGCATTTCCCTTAACGCGAGTACATGGAGGAAGGTGCAATTCTGGTCTATGAGCGAACGTATTGTTCTGTGGGTCCTCAACAATAAAAATACCCACCATAGCGTTTTTAAGGCGACTAGATAGGTAGATAGCATGCAAACCCGAAAGGTTTAAAAGGCTTCATTTCTGTTTACCAATTATTTACAAATCATGGGATACATCGATACATGTACAAAGCAATGTATTGCGATGATACTTCAAAGCCGTAATCTTAATATTTGCGTCATCATTTTAATTCATTCAGTTAATGTGATGGTCTTTTGGCTTCAAGCTGTGCACTAAAATTAGGTTGCAGTAAATGCCCAGCTAAATCGTTCAAATTGGTCATTTCTTTCCTTTTCGAGCGATACATAACCTATTTTAAAAATTGTCCCTCTTTTTTGGTTCGGCGTTGAAGCTTTAAAAAAGAAGTACCTTCAAAGCATTTTTCGCTGCGTGCGACGAATGCATAGATCAAATGAAGAACGCGAAGCTTAACATCCCTTACCTCCCCTTTCTGCTATCCCCACTGCCTAAGTGCAATTTCACTTGTAGAAATTGATGTTGAAAGAGAAAGCGAATATTTAAGTAGTTGAGTAGAAAGGTTTTTACGTAACACATGCGTCTTCTTAAGTTAAGGATCTATAAATAGGTAGGTAATGCATACAACCTTGACCTAAGGAAGAATGAAGGAATCTCCTACCCTCCTTCTTTCCTTTCTCCAGACGTGAACTGGACAAAATTGAAAGGGTAAATTAATTTTTAATGAATAAGCCTCAAGAATTTACGTAACGTGGCTCTTTTTCACAACTTTTTCCTCAATGATCTGGAAATGTTTGTGAAAGAATAACCATTTTACTGTAGACTTGAACTTTCCTCGTGGTATACCTAACCTAAGTAAGACAAACAAATTGAATTTCAAGTCTTGATGAGATCTTAAGTACGTACATCCTCTGCGTTTTATACATTCCTTACACACTTAGGCAAGTTGTGGGTTCTTATTAACGACGTAATTAATTACTTTAGTCTTCCTTCTTCAGTCTAGTTCATTCTTCCTTTATTTGTTTACAGCCTTAAGGTTACTTTCTCCTGTATGATGGACCTGGCCAACTACCCTCTGGACAAACAAGTTTGCACAATGGAGGTTGCTAGCTGTAAGTGGATTCCGTCAAACTTCTAATAATTCATTTCCTACTTTCCTTTGCCTTCCTTTAAGTTTTGTACATTAAAAGCCTATCAAAACAATTTTTGATTAAGAGATTCTCTCTTCTTATTAAATTATGCGAAAATAGGCAGAGCTTTCTCTACGAATTTAGCTAAAAGCATGTGAGAAAATGCGTTTTATATTTTTGATACTTTGATTACAGTTTCTAAAACGGTTGAAGAACTAATTTTGGAATGGAATCCAGAAGACCCCATTACCATCAAGAGTCACGGCCTGTCCCAATTTGATATGAAGCGGATTGTACCAAATAAATGTAATGAAGAGTTTCAAATTGGTAAGTTTATGGTGAATTAGTTAAATCCGATTACGTAGAGAACTTTCTCCTTGACAGAAAAACTTTCATTTTTTGAAGACGAGTGGCATCAAACACGGTTATGATGATGGCAATCGATTACCTGACTCAAAAAAATATGTCACGTCATACCATAAACGATGTCTATCATTTTCACACTCACTAAAAAAGTAAGAGACTTTTCACACCAAAACTCAGGAGTTGGTTGAGATAGATAGAACAGTTCGGAGATTGAATTTGATACAAAATGTTATTAGATTTGAGCAATTTAATTTACCCTATCATACACACACCGTTTCTAGTATCCTCTGGCTTTTCTCTGTCCAGATACATTTCTGTATTCCAGTGAAAGCATTTTCTCTCTCTCGTCTTGAGAAATGTGTGCGGTGGGAATTCCATACTTTCCACCTACGATCAAGAACCGTCCACTTCATACCCATCTACACCCCTTTTCCACTCCCCCCAGTAACTTGCCTGAATGCCAGGGTGGAATACGTGATATGGTGAAAGCAGCTCATACTTTCTCCACTTACACATAACAGTGTTGGGTGTTGTTTGCCGTTGTTTTTATATGCGTATGTGTTGTTTTGGGCATTGATGAAATCTTACATGTCTGCAACTGACTCCGTCATGCTTTCACTTTCACTTTTTTTTACCTTCCTTCCTTCCTTCTTTCCTTTGACTTTGGAAAGACTATGCCGCTTAGCTCCCATCAGACTCATCTATCTCGAGGGAAAAACTGGTAAGTTTCCCTGCGTTCATCTCTTTTTTTCCTGGTGAGGGAAAAGCAAAGTGAAAGCAGGCCGGGTAGTTTTTATGCCTGTCGTTGGAATGCAGAGAAAGTAATGGTATATTTCCCAAAGCTCCGACTTTCTCTTCGGTGAATCTCTTCACTCAGTCATTCTCACTTTTGCCCCGCTTCCCTTTATGCTAAAAATTCTTGTTGGCGTCGTACTTTTTCATCAATTAGTAAATAGTTGTAAGCCACAGCACAGCTATAGTCGGTCAACCTATTTCTGAATGAAAGCCTTTCAGGAAAGACGAATGGTGACGAGATGTGTGGGCGACAAGTACTTTATCCTAGTCCTTTTGACAAATGTGTTTTTGTTTTTGCTTCATTGCTCTCCAATTAACAGCGACAGTCGACTCGTTAGTTACTTTTCCATATCCATCAATCTTTTTGCAAAGATTTCTGAGGGTGGTGAGATATGTCTTTTCTTGGAAAAGTTTATTTGTAGTCCTCATTTGTAAATAGGGGAAATGTCACTGCGAATCACTAATTACCCGGAAGTACAGGGTTGACATTGTTGAACACGTTAAAGATAAATCATTTTCTACCAAGCTTTGGAAAATTCCCATAAATCTAACCATTCTTTAAAGATTTTGTAACATAAACACTTCGGCGTTAAGAAATGTGTAAATACATTGTAGTATTTCAATTCAGTAGGCTAAACGGGCATGGGGAACCCAACTGAAAAACATTCTTTTGTATGCCCCATTTAAGTCCTGAACAATCTAACTTTCACTCTTACGTTGTACTTTCACCGCAACCGCAAAGAACACACTTTGGACTCTAAAGGGTCGTAGCATCTATTTCGTATTAAGAAGAGAAAAGAATGAGAGATCAGATCATTTAATATGAATTTAGCTGGTAACTCTATAATACGTGATGATATGGAAGAGGAATTTTCCAGATGAAAGGTTGTAGTGTAGTACATTGATGCACGGTGTATGGTACACTTTCACTCAACCTGCAACTCTCACATAACATCACGTCGTGGGACTCTTGATACTTAACTTGGTAAAGTATAAAGATAAGTGACGAGGTAGAAGAAATTGTGCAGAAAGAAATTTTTGGCAAGGATAAAGATGAAGACTTCACCTTAATCTTTGGATGTGAGACGGACAACCCTCTTCCGGTTCCGTGCTTTCCTCCTCCTCTACAAAAGCTCATTCAACTCCGTGGCAGGCTATATGTGTACTTGCTTTCACCAACCAAACCACAAACAAGTAGGAGTAGTAAACACAAAAAAAACCTGATGGTGATTATAGGGCATATTCTCATCAGAGACCTGAAGTGTTTATAGATTATATACTTGCATGGCATTCTCTTTGTCGCACAGATTAACGTTGTGGAAATCAAACGACGTCATTTTTTTTACTTGTCACAAAGCATAGAGTCCCTTGAACCAAGGGTATTCTAATTTATTTTCAAAGATGTGCCAGAATTGGTGAAGTCCAATGCTGCCAGATTTTGCCCCATTGAATCACAAGAAATGTTTGATTTGGAGGTGTTTTCCAATAGAAGAGATTGGATCAACTGATATTTCATTTCTAACACCAATCCTTATTTTCATTGACGTAAAAGTCTGTCCTTCATAAAATCTCTCAGATGCCTGTAAAGCCGTTTTCAAACTCAAAACAAGATAATTTTGTCACAGAAAACTACAATCGTGGCTATGCTCTCATAACATTTTATAATTTTGATGCAATTGCAGGGAATTATAGCTGTCTCGTGGCTGAATTTCATCTTTATCGCTTGCTCGGCTTTCACTTGGTCCAGAGTTACTTGCCCACCATTCTGATGGTAGTGATCTCTTGGGTCTCCTTCTGGATGGATGTCAACTCTGTTCCTGGCCGTGTCACTTTGGGCATCACCACCCTTCTTACTGTCTCATCCAAAGCTACGAGTAAGTCGAAAAGCACTTCCTTCTTCTGACCACTGCGATTCCCTGTCACATCAACTCTGTTCACACACGTCAGAGACGATGACAAACATTTGATTAAAAAAGTTTGATATTATTGGCAAGATAACTGCTTCATCATCATCATCACTATCATCACCCTCGACGGATACTTTCTTTATGCAACCTGTTTTTCCTGTTACAGATCAGCAAGAAAACATTGAGTCTAGCTACATTAAGGCGATTGACATTTGGATGGGTACTTGCACAGGTACTTGCTTAATTTAATTGTAAAAAACTCAAAAATAGTTTCTTCATTACAAATTGAAAGCATGGGACTATAATGATATGTCTTTGGGCATTAAATTCTTCATCCTCTCAACTCTCCCCGTCATATTAAAAAGACCATTACCTTCGTCAGATACTAAAGTTAGAGACTCCTTTCCCTTTCCCCTGATTCAATCCAATTTCTTCTTCTTTTCCCTACTTTCCTTCAAAATTGCTGTAATAAAATAAATTGCTCCTGTCATATGATGACTTCCCAAAGGCACAGTCTCCCAAAATCCCAGGTCTATAAAGCCCACGTATTTTTGTACTTAATGACAACAATATTTAATTTACTCCAACCCTAATTCTGGGTGACTGACTAGATACTTTCTCTTACTTACAGCGTTTGTATTCTTGGCGTTGTTGGAGTTTACCGTTGTCAACTATTTGTGGAGGAAGGAGTGTTCCAGAAATTGGCAGGTTTGTTCCTTCCTTCTTACATCTCATGCTTTCTCCTTGTCAAGGCCAAGATTCCTCTTACTATTTTATGAATAAAGGAAGCTAAATGAAGAAGGGGTTTATGAACGTAGTTAAACTGTTTTATATATGCAATTTCATTGATTATTGCTCATTCATTCATTCATTCCATTTGAGCCTACTTTCTCTTTTCTATTTTTAATGCAGAGGGTGAAAGCACAACACAGTATTTCTTCGGAGTTTATACAAAATCATGCTGAAAATATTGGAAGATCGCCCTCGACTCATTCCATGATGGTAATAAACATCCTCATTCTCGCACACATTTTCTCATTTCATTTCACAAAAGTAATCACAATCCCAAGCCTTTCTCCATCCACTCATCCGTATACCTTATTATCCAAATGACTCTCTGGGTCCTATATTCATTTCTGGAATGATGATGATGATTCTTTTCTTTTTGCAGCAAATGAAGGAAAAGTCATTGGGTAATTCCATTGAGATGAGCGTGAGTAATTTTGTAGACAAGAATGAGAAAGGGAAGGACAATTATTTAAGGGTGGATGAGTCTCGGAACAACCCCCCACCTGTAATCCCAGTCGAGGGTATCAACGTCGTGGAACCATTTGCGTCAGTGATGAGTTATCAACCAAACTTCAAGGAAAGGGCCAAAAATATTGATGAGATGTGTCGCGTCATTTTCCCTGTCAGCTTTCTCCTCTTTGTGAGTATCTATTGGTGCTTCTACCTCCTGGCATAGGATAGGACACAAGAAATGACATTGTACCTGTTGTTTCCATCTAATCTATCTCTTTCGCTTGTGACGACCATCACTATTGTTTGAGTCATCCATGCATGATCAAAGTAAAATTGTCTCTATTATCACAGAATTTATTAAACATTTCTCTCTGTCTGCCTCTTTAGAGGAGAAAACTATTGTTAGGAGAGGAGAAAGTAGGTACTGCCACATTGTATATGCCAGGGGTAAAGTGAGATCAACTGTCACTTTGTCCATGCGATGGCTACTTTCTCCCTGAAAATTAAATGTATGATTTCAAAAGGTGGTAAGCAGAGTCAAAGGATCCAGTTTCTTTAACTGGAATACGAGAATTCGTGAAGTTGGATCGTAAGTATGAAGGCCTTCAATTATAAATGTATTTAAAAAATACTTTTAGTGTGCTACATTATGTAATATACGAGGGTAGTTCCGTAAAAATTTAGAAAATCATACATTGCTAACAAAAATTTCTAATTTTATTATTGTTTCT
>JAQIWU010002421.1:0-12261 GCA_034696445.1 Isotomiella minor
ATTTTTGCAAAGAGTCGTCGTCGTCATGTATCTAAAGACAATGATGATGGTGGAGGGGTCATAAATTTAAAGCAATGAACGAACAATGGCTTTTACCTACCTACCTCTGGCTGGATAGCTCACTTTTTTATCTTCTCTTACATCTTTGAATGAATGCCTCACCTGCAAACATGTTTATAAACTGTCATGCCGACATAACGATTGAGAAAAAATGTTATTATTATTATTATGATACCATTCAAAAAATTGCAGGGATATGGTAAAGTAAGCAATAAAAGCTCAGTCAAAAAAGTCTTCTTCTTCTTCATGAAATTCATATTTCATGAATCTGAGAATCTCTCTGCAAATAGTAATTCGTGAGTTTACAAACACGAACGAAAACCAATTTACTCACAAACACAAACAAAATGATGATGTTAAGAGTTAAGAGATGGTATACCCGATACCTTTGTCATCTTCATTTACTTCTCTTTTTATATAAAATAAAATGTGCGAATATTTACTTTAAAAATTAGGACATGACGATGATGTTGATGATGATTTAAATAAGCAATATTTTTTATTATTTTACAACTCAATTTTTTATTTGTTTTTTCAACCAAAAAACAAGAAACAAATTCAGGTAAAAATTTCAAAGTTTCTCCAAAGTCGTGGCTTTGTGTTGTTTGCTAAAGAGGAAGAAGGATGACGATAGTGCGTGAAGGAAATGAATCTAAATTTTAAAACCCGAAGAAGAAATACAATGTGAGCTTTTGCAATTCAAATTCAGTGCTGCTATACAGCATCGGTGTGTGCGATGTGGGTGGATGCAGTAAAGCATTGTGCATTGTTGCATTAAAAATCTTCTTCATACATGAAAGGGATTTATGAAATATTTTTTGCAGCATGCCTCAAGCATCAAGCAGCGTCTCTCTCCTTCACTCTTGTTGGTCTTGTCTCATTTAAGATTTGCAAGAGCAAAGAGCCAGAAGAAGAGAGTCTTTTAAACTTTACTTTTTGAGCAGAGTCTCAAGACTCGAGTCAACTTTACTACTTAAATACCTAAATAAATACGAAAAATATTTCATTCAATTCCTTTGTTTTTTGTGCCGTGAGTGAAGCCGCAATTTTGCATAATATTTTCTCTCACAAACCAAAAACAGAAGAGCATAGTGCGACTGGTAATGAATTTATTAAATTTCAAAAAACCCCAAGGGAATTCAAAGAAGAAACTCTTTTGGTTGCCTGAACAAACGAGTCTCACTTTACTTTACGTACGTAAATGGACTAATCTCTTCTCTTCTCATAAGGCGTTTATAAGACAAAATTTTTTTGAAGCTTGAGAAAATATTAGCATTATTATTATTGTTATTAACCCCTTCCGTCCTTCTGTGGGTGAAAAATAAAGAGTCACTAAGTGTTTGAATAAGAAGAACAAAGTTGTGCCATGTCGTCAGTTTGTACTTTACTTGTGCACTTTGGTCGGTCAAGCTCTAAAAAAATAAAATTATTGGCGTGGTGATTATTATTACTACATTGTTTTGGGTGGTGTAGTTAAGTTACCTAGTTTGTTTGTGGTGGACACTTTGGAGAGAAGAGATTGGGATTTATTGTACAAATTTTGCGAAATTGCAGGCCAACATATTTTGTCTGTGGCCGATTTGATCTGTTCCAATAAGAAGTGTGGCTCTCGCATATTTGCATTATTTAGAGTGTGAGGCATGCATAAAAAGTCAGAAGTGAGAATGAATTATTGGTTTTCTACCTCGTTACTATGATGATGAACGAACAAGGTTGCTTACACTCAATAATAGAGAAGAATGATGATAATAATGTGCAGTTAGTTAGTGGGTTTTGCGCAGAGTTGTATAATAATAATCATAATCTTTGTTACACTTTACTTTTCTTGCGGTGGCTTCTAAGTTTTCGTTCGTTCTTCATTTGATCAACAAGTGCGTGAACTATACGTATGAGAGCGAATCCTTCCTTGCACAATAGAGTGCCTCATTTAATTTTTTAAGGATGCAAAAGCCGAGATAATTGTGTATCAAGAAAATACCTTGGTAAAAAAGTGACATACAAAGTTTTGGCTTTTGGACATTCAAAGCTACGTATGGCTGATGGAGCTGAGGAGAGCATCTATATCAATTAATATTGCAGCTTCAGAGGAAGTGGCTGTTTGATACTAATTTATTTATATTACATCATCATCTTCTTCGTCATTCATTGCTCTACTACCAAAGTGATTCTTTTGACAGTGTCGTCGTTTTTTGGTCGGGCAGAGAGGGAAAAAATATCTAACTGTTCTCTACGTTTTAGCACATTCAGCATTCTTCCTTCCATTAAACCATTAACCTTTACTTTTTTGTACGCAAACTTAAAAGAAGTTTAAGTTTAAGTGTGAAAAAAAGACTTCTTTACAAAACTGTAAACTTCTTCTACAAAACATGGATTTAACTGTCGCAGTATTAAGTGTAGTAGGAAAATGATTAGATAAATAAAAGTTTAGTTTAAAGCTCCTGAATGAAGAATACCTAAGCAAACGATAATCAGCGAAAGTGAGGTGCAAATCTCCCACGCCGATAGAATTTTATGTAAAAAGATCAGAGTGAAATAACGCACACACATAAATCCTCATAAATTTCGAAAATTAGATAAACCTTTTATCATCTTCACGTAATAACTGAATCCATCACATACTGTGAGACAATAATATGCGTATGCATTCTTGCATTTCTCTTGTTCGCCTTATTTGACAAGGAATCCTCTTCAGAAGAGCAACTCTTGTAGGAGTGGCACTTCAAGAAGTGTAAATTTTAATTTGGCAAGACAGTTTTTTAATACCCTGATTTGATTGAGAAAACCTAGGTACCTACAGTGTCGTCTTCTCTCCGTGTGGTGTTGATGAGTTTGTTAGCTCATTATAATATTTTAATAAGTTTGCACACAAAAATACATATAAAATAAAATACAATCAATGGAAAATGAAAATATTTTAATCCACCATAAAAGAAGAAAAGTAGATACCTAGATACTCGTATCAAACCGGTCAGCCTATTAAGAAAAGCTTTTCATTGTCCGAATTCAAAATCCGTATAATTTTTGCCAATTTTCTAAACTAAACTTTTCACTTTTTAAATCTGCGCAATCTGAATCTAATTTCGTCCTTTTAAAGCTCAAATATAATTTACATTAAATTAAACCAATTCCTTGTTGTTGAATCGTGACTCAATTCTAAAGATATTAAGAGGGGGTTAAGGGACCGGTCGGTCAATGGACCTGTGCAAAAGATAATTGAAATTTTATCTCGATCTTCTGAGCTCTGTGCGTGGTGCAAATTGTAATTTACCACTTTTACGTAATCACAATAAAAAAAAAGTTGCTACCTACATACGACGATGCTACCTTTTCCCACCCACTATGCGTGGGTGGCCGTGAAATGAAATGAAGCAGTGAAGCTCAGCTCTCTACTCTCTTGACAAGTCATAATTTGTGCTTAGAATTTTTTATACTGTTAAATTGCTAATGCGAATTTATTGTCTGAGGTTGAAAACCGAGACTGAACTCACAACCTGAGAGCCAGTTTTTACCAAAAATCCAATCCATTTAAGTGCAGAAGCATGCACTGAACTAAATGGACTCTATCGTGATAAGATCTATGTTCTAGGATTTTTTTTATTGATGCGTGCCCTCAAGAAAGAAAGAACGGAACCAAAACCAAGAAGACTTTTAAACTTTCCTGGTTTTAAAAGACAAACATTTTTAATACCTAAAATTTCATATTTTTTTACGACTGTCTGACTGCCCATCTTTGTCTCTGTTGGAATCTGATATGACTTGACCCAAGTAAAGTAGTCAGTCGGCTTGTAATAAAAACAAGTTGGTGGCAATCGTTTTAATAATAAAGAAGCAATTTACAAAAAGAAAAAAGCATTAAAATGCTGAAGATTCACATGCTCGAGTACATCTCCAACGAGGAGGAGGTTGAGATGGGAGATATCGAGTTCCAAAATCGGACATTAAAAAGGTAAAACTTTTGAATGATAAGCATCTTCTCTCTTTAATAAACTCGTTGTAATTTAATGCTAATCCAAGACAATTTGTCTAAGAGACAAACAAAGTTTCCTCTTCTTCCATCGGTCAAGTAAAGTATAATTAGCAAGTGAGAAATGAATTATTATGCAACTAATTGCAAATGGTCAATCATCCATTCACAGTTTTGTTTTACGGCCAAAAAAAGTCGGCAATCAGTTTCACTTTTTGTGTGTAAATTTGGTTCCTAATAAGTTGTGAATATAATTATCATATTTGTGCACTTTAAATGCTTAATAACAATAATTTTCAATCATTAAGTGATGAATTATGACAAAAAATGCACAACTTGTTTTGTATATGAAATGAAACATGCATTTGAACAAATTAATGCTATTGAATTTGACATTTGAGAGAGAAATTAACGGAGAGTCTTCCTTCTAACCTCATCTTCAATTCATAATAATAATCGAACTGTCTCGACTCATCTTTTAATTGTGAGCAGACAGCTTCAACTTCTATGAATTGATTTGGCCTGAAAAATCATTTAGCTTTTGCAGCACGAGTGACGTCTGCCTGCCTTGCATTTTCCATTAATTCCCTTCGTGTGTAAAAGTTTTTGTTGAAGTCAAAGAGTCGTGGCTTGTTTTGAATTGGCCCTCCTTTCATATCAATTAGAAATGAAATATTCCTCTACCAGAGAAGGGAAGGAAAAGGACCTAAACGAAACGAGGTGAGTTAAAGTTAAGTGGGCAAAGAGTAATTAGAACATGCTCATCAATCAAGTGTGATCAATCATCATCAGTCTCAGTACCTACCATCATGAAATTGTGTACGTAGGGTTAAAAGTTTTGTACTCAACTTTAATTACTTTTCGTTGAGCAGATCGATTACATTACTACTATTGTACGTGTTTAATGGCAAAAGTTATTTCAATGCATTAAAATTATCATTAGTTCATATACAATCATTAGTCATAAAGTATGTCATAACACACAATCATAAAAACTTAGGCATAACAATTCAGAGTCTCATTTCCTTTCAGATTTAGAAATTTTTTTAAATAACTTTTTTTTAATTGCACGTTAGTAGACTTGATCCTTGCCACACGCTGTGCTTTATTTATTTATTTATATGAGAATAAAATTCTCTTAGATTTAGATTAGAAAATACCTAATCAAATCAAGGTGCACTTTACCTCAAGGAAACGTTTGTCACGCGTCGTTTAAAAACGACTACCAAGGGTGCGCGCAAATGAAAGCGAGATTATTGTCGTCGTCTACCTAATTATTATTCTCAATCATCATCATCATCAGCCTCACATAATTAAAAATGAGATGAGACTTTGGGATTTTGATGTGCCAAAACTTTTGATGATGAATTGAATTAACCTTATGTAACCTACAAAATGACGAACGAACGGAGTCAAGGGAAAAATGTGTAAAAGATCAGGGTTCTTCACCTAAATGAATCAATCAGGAGTGACTACCGTTGGCAACTTAATGCTATAATCGTTAATTAGATGTGTGTGAGGATTTAAGTATCTATAGTAGTGGCAGTTCGTTCCCACCCTTTTGCACATTATGTATTAGTATGTAGAATTGATAATAATTAATTATTCAATACTCGTTCCGTTCCTTCGATCTGGCTGCTATTAACAATGCTATGGTAATTGAAAAAATAGACTCAAAGTTTGAATTTAGATTTGTTACGTTGGTTTCTTCAATGCTTGCTTCGGGGTGGATTTTTGTTTTGTTTTGTGTGTGAAAGAAGTTAGGCTTTTGGCTATGACAGGTGAATGGGTAACCTTTCAAGATTTTGTCTATCATCATCGAACGAAACATAAGTCCAGTGTCATGATAAAAACAGTCTGGTCTGTTGTTGCATAAGAACACACCCTTGTCACAAACAAATGTGAGTTATTATGGTGCATAATTCACTATACTCTTGATCAAAATGGCAATAAATAAAAGATGGTCAAAAAATCAAAGTAAAGTGCATAGGACACTGAAAAAACGGGTTGGGCTTTGCATTTAAAAAATCGGTTCCCATCCCCCACAGGGCATAAATATCTAAAGAGAGAAGGAGAGGATGTGATTCTATTCATTCAACAAAACTGCATATTATAATCAATCCAATCCGTCATTCATGACATGGCTTTTATCATCGGACAGATCTGTGATCAAGAAAGACTTTAATTCGCATAGGATGCATAATAGATTATCTTCTTGGGAACGAAATAGTTTTCAAGGTGATAAACGGCTACCCTTTTGTGATGATGAAATCTACTGTGCAGTGTTGATAATGATCTATTTTATTGTGTGCAGATTTTGATGTCACGTCAAATCTTAAAGAATTCAATTGAATACACAAATTCGTTTAGAATTAGAATTGAAGCTATTTTCATTTTCATTTAAGAAAAATAAACATACCTAAATTGTGTGAAGAAGTATAAAGGAGAAGGAGGACCATTTTATTTTGGGTTAAATCTTTTCGCTTTGTTGTTGTATTTTCTTCACTTTTCACACTTTCTCCAACGATTTTTCAAGGCTATTAAAATTATTTGAGTCGTTGATTTGAATTTTGCTTGGTCAATGCGTATCAAACGGGTTGCCAAAAAGCATGATAATGACGCCTGGCTGCTCTTGACTTTTGTTTACATAAAAAAGCATTTATAGAGGAATGAATGATTTGATTTAAATAAGTAAGTACTTCCTTTCTACACATTTTTCAAAATTGGCTGATGCTATGGATACAGTCAATGCCAATAACTCATGCGTTTTTAAAGCGTTCTATCTTTTAGAATGCTTAGTCATTCAGGTTTTAATGCAGGACTTACATTTGAGCACAAGAATAATGCAGTTTTAATTGAACAGAGAGATACAAAATTCATTGTTATTAGCTTAGTTGTGTTTGCATGGTTGCACAACGTGGTTTACCATACAATTATAGATCGATTCAGCACATAAATCGTCTTTTATAAATGCGTATATGATCATTCATTAAAGTGTAGCCGTGAGCAATGCAATAATGCAATGTTGGGAGAGAAGGGTTTTTTTATGCTTTTTGTCTTGTCTTTTGGGATTTATATAAATCATCCTGTGCCGTTGATTAAACCAGCCTTTGAAACCGTCCAATTTACATTTTTATTGTGATTTATGACCTTCGATTGGAAGAAAGAAAGAAGGAAGGAAGGAAGAATCGAAATCTATTTCATATTTGGCCATAGCGTAATTGCTCTTCTCACTACGTTGTACGTACGTGCGTAGATGCGTAAGTGCCATACGCACAAGACTTGAAGACAGATAGATTTATGACAAATTGTGGAGGAGAGGTTTTTGAAAGTCTTAGCATATAAACTTCAGTTATTAAGCATAGGTGTGGACATTTGGCAGGGTCTAATTAGCACATTCTTTCTTTCTTCTTTTCTTTAAAACGACGCTTTTGATGAATGTTGCAGCAAACACGCATTTTTACGTAAAATTATTAAGGACATCAGTTTTTCTTCCGACGAAGTTGACGCCTTAAACCAAAAGCCATTGCTTTTTTTACACGCTGGCAAACCACAAGCCATTCATAGGTATGAAAACTCACTCAAGTGATACAATTTTCTAAATAAAATCCCACCAAATTCTGCCACTCCCAATTTAATTTCAAGAAGCAATAAGACAAGACAGCAGGATTATGGTGAAACAATCGCATTCCAAAAAGCTTTGAACCGAACAAGAATTTTTGGATACGATTCACTTCCTCCGTTTCCCCAAAATAAAGCCGATCAAATCAAATCATGATGAACTTTGCTTCAAGAATTCCCACCTTCCATTGTTTTTATCCATATTCAAAAGTATAGAAATAATGAAAGAGGTGAGAGATGTGCTTGACTTTGTAAAAGCGCATTTGATTGATGATAATGATATATAAACGGAACTTCAAAAAAGCTATAATCCTACAGAATGCTTCCATTCATTCTCTTGAGCTAATCTATCTAAAGCTACGCTGCCAAAGTTTAATGATAGCTAAATAAAAACAATAATAAGCAGGTTGCGAGGTGGGAGGAACCTTAAAACTAACGGGAATATAAAACTGCAAGAAAGATTCTCCACGCACGAACGCAGTTGACAATAAACTTGATAGTAGAACTTACCTATATCTAGTAACCCATTTACTTTATCAAAGTTAAAGTTAGCCGATTAAACTATTATACAACTATCTAATTAAATATGCTACACCGACAGGTGAAGAAGTGTATTTTCTGTAGGTATTTTGTTCTTTTTTGTCACAAAAACTTTGGAAGATGAAAGAAAATGAGGGAGGCTCTCCTTTGTTACATTTTCCTGACGCTAATTATGCAGCATTTCATTTCACTTCATTTTGTGCCTTTTCTGTCTTCATCATCCTTTGCTTGTTTTATAGTATTTAAGGGGCCAGAAGAAAACTGAGGCCCTTATCTCTAAGGGCGATGGGTCAACTTTGACCTCAAGAATGCAACAGTGGTGGGGGTCAAGTGCGACATGACCCACACCAATGGAATCAGCTACTTATGCAGTTTGCTTCGGTCGCTACCCTGTCGGGATAGCCCATACGGTTTCTGTGCATTAATTCGTTAAAGATGGAGGGTTAAAAAAGCTTCGAGAAACGATAGAAGCCGGTGGGGTCAACCAAACTCAAACCTTTCACACTTGTTGTGCTCAGCATAATGGTGCGGATGTTCAGTCGGGCCGATAAATTCGACTTGCGCTTTGAGTTGGACGCTACTGCCCTTTCTATCTTCAAGACTCTCACTTTCTCATCTTTAGCCCTCATTATTAAGAAACTGGGCATAAATTTCTCAAAACCGGCTTCGACTGGACATCCGCAATCTAATCGAAAGTAGGTCCATGAAAAAACCCGTGTCAATTATGCGACACTGGTGGCACCATCGAGGGGCAAAGTGGACAAGTCGGTCATCTGTCGGTTGGTTGCTAACGCGGGTTCGTAAAAATTCCAATTGTTTACTTCTGACCAAATACGCCAAAAACGTAGGAAAAGAACTGCAAAGCTCGAGATAACAATCCCAAACGCAAAAAGGTACGAGAATTTCCGCACACTACATCTTTAATGGACAACTAATGTTTTTGATTTGCTATTTAGGTGACATGGGTTCTAACTCAAGAAATAAGAAGAAAATGAAGTATGGCACACGGACAAAAGTAACAAGAGATCGAAGATCATCGCCACCACCACCGGTTCCTACTGTTCCTCCCCAGCGAATCATTATGTCCACTGAGGCTTTGACCAAACTCTTAAAACTCACAGGAACTCACTCCAATCAGTGTCCTGAGGCCAAAATCCAAGTGACCTCCGTAGGATCGAAGAGGATTGAGTTGAAGTGTGTCTTCTGCAACAGAAAGTTCAGCGAACGAATGGACTCTGAGGACTCTCATCAATTGACCATACCAGACGCCGTCGCCGCAGGCTGTTTGAGTGCCGGAATAGGCTACTCAGCTGTCAAGACTTTGTTTGCCAGCCTGGAAATGTCCATGATCGCAAAGGAGACGTACAAGGAGTCTGAAGACAGGATTGGCCAGAAATTGGGGAAAGTCAGTGAGGAGGCTATGAGGAAGAATGGCGAAGAGGAAAAGCGTTTGGCAGTGGAAGCGGGTCACGTTCTCAAGGTGGGCAACGAAGAATTCCCTTTTATCACGGTCATTGTTGACGCAGGGTGGGCAAAGAGGACCTACGGCCACAGCTACTCTTCCAATGCCGGTGTGGGAATAATAATTGGAAACAGGACGAAAAAGCCACTTTTCGTCGACGATCGAGTCAAGTCATGTGTCATTTGCGAAAGAAAGAAACCGGAAGGGGACGAAAGCGGGGAGCAGGTGGAAATGACTCCTGACCACATCTGCTACCGGAATTGGGATGGGACTTCTCAAGGGATGGAGGCAGACATTATTGTCGATGGATTTCGAAAAAGCCTCGCTCAACATGGTCTGATCTACCGTTACATGGTTGGCGATGGGGATTCTTCTGTCTTTGGGCAAATTCAATCAAAGGTAATTAGATATATTTTGATTCATTCACGTGCACACATCAGCTGCTGAAAAAAACTAAAATCGGCCTTAGCGGCTTCCCCGTGCGTCGTAGAGCAATTCTGACCTCACTTTGGGGTTTGTGAGGGGAGGTCAAACGTCCGTAGAATCTGAATCCGGGAAAAAAATTCCATCAGCTGTCAAATTGGGATCAGCTGATCAACAGCTGATAGAATTTTTTTCCCGGATTCGGATTCTACGGACGTTTGACCTCCCCTTACAAACCCCAAAGTGAGGTCAGAATTGCTCTACGACGCACGGGGAAGCCGCTACGGGCGTTGTTAGGTTTTTCCGAATCGACATGGGCTCATGACACAATAATTATTATTTCTGTTCCTCCGCAGGTCGTGTACCCTGGAAGGATCCCTGTGGAGAAGATTGAGTGTGTGAACCATTCCGTCCGCTGTCTAAATTCGAAACTCCATAATCTAATCGGCAACACTGCTTTTGAGAAGACTGACCGTGCTCTTCTGCAGAAGGAAATTTCAAGGTTTGGGAGGGACGCAAGAGCAGCCATTAGCCACAACAATCGGCACAAGGATGACGAAGTAAACCCCACAAGTGTCAGTACTTTGATGCAAGACCTTTATAACATCCCTGCCCACGTCTTAGGATGTCACAAGAGCTGCAAGGACTATTTTTGCAAGACGGTAGGCGCAACGAATGGCAAGTATGAAGCGCTAATCCTGAAACCTATTGGCCGAGAACTTGTCGCTGCGTTCGACAGACTTGGGAACAAAGCGAAACGACTACTTCCGAACGTGACGTCTAATCTTGCTGAGAATTTTATGGCCATAATGAGCAAGATGGTCTCAGGGAAGAGGATCAACTTTGGTCAAAGGGGCAGCTACAGGTGGAGGACGAGGTCAGCTCTATTGGCTTTGAATGTCGGTGCATTCTGGCTTCCTTTTGTCTTTGGACCAAAACATGGCGACACTCATCCTGTGATTTGGTCGAACGCGAAGTCGTACTTTCTGAAAGCCAAGAAACGAGGCAAGTCATCGGGTATCCCGAAAAAAACTGATCCAAAAGCCTCATCCTCTTCAGTTGCTCCTAATTTCGAGTATGGTCCCGACGCCGACGTACTCTCAATGGAGGAAGTCAAAGTCAAGATTCCCAAACTAGTGGCAAGACTGACTTTGAATGAACAAGAAAGACAGGACTTGGAAAGGGCCACAACAGAGCAAGTGGATAGTGACCTGTGGGTGTTAGAACGCCGAAACAGAATCACCGCAAGTTCTGCGGCTCGTGTCTTTACTCTCCGGGACTGGCGTTGCACAAAGGCTCTTCTCAAAACACTGCTGTATCCGACTAACTTCTACAAAAACGAGAACATAAGAAGAGGCATCAATTTGGAGCCAGAGGCTAGGGACTACTACGCCTCTCTGATGGGAGTGGAAGTCAAACCTGCGGGATTATTTGTCTACCCAGAGCATGGGGCGTTAGGAGCATCACCGGATGGACTGGTGGGGGATGATGGTCTTATTGAGGTCAAATGCACCAACTGCCCTCCGCTCGACATCCCCAAGAGAAAAGATAACTTCCTCGTCCACACTGATCCCAAGAATCCGCTTTCCAAACTGACTATCAAGAAGAACCACAAATATTTCCATCAAATTGTGATGCAAATGTGGGTCACTGGAAGGAGTTGGTGTGATCTTTTTGTGTACCACAAGTCTGTCGACGGCGTTGTCTCAACGGAGAAGATCCGAATAGAGAAGGAGGACACAAAGGACATGTGGGTAATAATGAAGCCAAAGCTCATCAAGTTCTTCGAGGAGGACATGGCCCCTGAGATTGAGGATGCCGTATTCCACAAGCTTGGCTACTTCCGGGTTCCCCAGTATCGACAAGATGCAATGAATGAACGACAACAAGAAAAAGAGAGTAAAGTCAAGCCCCGTGACGAGCAAAATGAGGAAGAGACTGAACAAATGGCAATGTCATCTGTACACGTAGTGAATATTATTAATTCTGTGGCTAGTGACTCGTGCGCTCTTCCTTGACCTTTGTACGATGTCATAAACCCTTTTGTTTCACTAAAAAACGTCAGTTGAACAAAGAGAAATGAAGGACAGTTTGTAAAATCACTTTTTTTACCGCCATTTTTTGTGTTACGGATCAGGACGATTTTTGTTGCTATCCAAGATATTCAAAAGTTCGAAAATTAAATTTCTAA